>PVKB01000720.1:336446-613939 GCA_004027205.1 Ctenodactylus gundi | reverse complement strand
GGGTCTCACTCTGTAGCCCAGACTGGTCCTGAACTCACTATGGAGTCCAGGCTGGCCCTGGACTCATGGCAATCCCCTTGTCTCAGGCCAAGTGCACTTGTAAGTGCTTTAACCACTAAGCCATTTTTCCAGCTCCCTTTTCCTTCTTTTCTTTTCCTTCCTTCCTTCCTTCCTTCCTTCCTCTCTCTCTCTCTCTCTCTCTCTCTCTCTCTCTCTCTCTCTCTCTCTCTCTCTCTCTCTCTCTCTCTCCATACTAGGGATCGAACCCACAGCTTTTTCACTGAGCTGCACCCCCAGCCTTTTTCGTTTTGTGCCAGGGTTTTGCTGAGTTGCCCAGGTGGGACTTGAACATTTCCGTAGTCCTGCCTCAGCCTCCCAAGTGTAGGGATCACAGGTGTGTGGCATCTGGTGATTGCGTCAAGAGGCCTCACTGAGGATGACCTAAATCAACTAGGTTGATGTAAGTGCTCTTCATAATGACGGCTCAGTAAAATCACCTAATGACACACCCCTTCGAACATCCCTGTCATTGAGCAATACCTTACTGCATAATCCTATCTGTTTAAAAAATGATAATTGCATTAACTATTGTGTCTCTGCTTCCATGAAGTCTTCTAGAATTTTCCTTTAATTTCTGTGAAAATGACTTCCTCTTTTGAACTTCCATTCCTCCTCCCTCTATTGTGTGATGCATTGCACATTATATTTGCTCTGATTTGTTTACATATCTTTCTTAATAGACCAATTGGCTTTTGAAGGTGGGGTTTATGTCTCTCTTGTGTCCTCAAAGCATGGAGCCCAGTTGGTAGATAAGAGGAAGGAACAGCGGGGGTGGAAGACAGGCCAGTAGACATAATCAGTGCACAATAAATGCATGTATGGAACCATCGCAGCGAATACCACTAATTTATACAATTAAAGTGTGGTAATAATAGGAATAAGCAAAGATGAAGGGAAGATGGACGGGTGGGTCTAAATCATAGAAGACCTTTGAGAGTGAGCAGCAATTTCTGATGACAGGATAGTTTAGTGAAAATTAGCTTAAAAATGTGAAAAGGAAGCGTATTCTTTTATCTTCAGCTGGACCTACAAAAGGAAGTTCCTGGAAAAGATGATATAAATGCTATAATGGAAAAAATGCTTAAAATTTGACTGTAGATGCTTGCAATGTGTGATTAACCTATAACAACCAACAGTTAATTTTAGGAAAACTGGAAGCTTGTAAGTTGAACTTCAAAAAAATCATCATAGTATTCCTTTTTTAGGGATCTTATTCTTTTATTAACTATTAGAATTTTCAGGTCTCTCAAGTCTCATAAACAAGGATTCTGGAATTTTATCTGGTTGGGATTGCTCATGAAATGAAAGAATTCAGCTAATGTACTTAGCAGAATGTTTAGCCAATAGTGAGTACTGAATAAACATTTCTTTGCTATTATTAGCTAATTCCATACTTGGATTCCTTAATTTATACCAAATGCTTCTTGGTATATGTATTAGAGGGAGCTTCTATCTACATGGTTGGAGTAGTGTATTAGTAAAGTTGCCAGCTCAGAAAAAAGGAAAGCATCTAAAATTTATATCTTAAAGTTAAGCACATAATGGAAAAATTTTGAATACCTTGTGAGTTAGATGTATAATATAAATATACATCAATATATATATATGTTTTTCAAAATGTATATAGGCCATTAGGATATTGTAAGAATGCTTTCTCCCATCATAAGGATGTGGTTATTATGAAAAATATATCACATGCTTGAAAGGTAGACAGTTTCAAGTTCCCCAAAACACCTTTTCAATGGAACATATGAGGCAGCTGTGGTTTACCAAGGTATCAACCCAGTGAGGTCCACTGGGACTAGTATATGTTTACATTTTGACTCATGGTATTCGTGAGGCCTTAATCATAGGGGAACAAGGAATATTACTCAGACTTCATTGTTTAATCTTCCATTCATTTGTTTTTCAAGCTTGTTGCAGGCTGTGGGAAGGTTCCAGCTGTGGTTTGGATTGGGAACATCCCTCAAAAGCCTCATGCATGTGGATCTTAGGGATTATCCATGGAACATGTGCTGTCAGGAGATGGGGGCCTGATCTGGAGAGGTGGATTATAGGTGTGTGGTGGAAGACAGGCATGTGGCAGATAGTAGATTACAGGTGTATGTCTTGGATTACAGGTGTGTGGTGGGGGCTTAAACCTGGAAGGGGTAGAACACTGAGACTGGACTGAGAAGAGACAGATTCGTGGGTTAGGATTTGGAGGAATATATGATGCTTCCTTACTTTCTTCTGGGACTTGACGTGGTTTCCTGTTTGCAATGCTGTGAGGAGCAGTCTCCACCTCTGCCTCCACCATGTGCTTCCACTTCCAACTGCCCATGAATGGACTGAGATCTTTGAAACTGTGAGCTGAAATACCCCTATCATCAATTTGTGTGTGTTGAGTATTCTGTCACAGCAATGCAAAAATAACTAAGACAGTTCTGTTTTAACTGCAACATGTCATCCTGATTTCTGCCACTTATTCTTATTTGCCACATTTTTTAGTGACTAAAAAAAACATCCTATGATAAGCTTCTTATTTCCCAAATCCATGCATATCAACCTTCCAGAGTTGGATTCATTCTGAATACATTTTGAAATCACATCAGCGCTTTCAGACCAGCAAGGGGCTTCTTAATACATTGCATTCTCAATGTTAGGTGCTATTTTAAAATCATGAAGGAGAACGGTTTCCAAATATGGGCACCTGCTTCCCGAGAGTAGTAAACTGGAGCATTTCATTACATGGAGGTGCTGCATTCTTATTATGCTGCCTTTGGATATTTGAATAACTAGCTGTGAATGAGTCTTATATGTACAAAAGTGATTTTCTAAATCCACCTGACCTTATTTCAAGATATAGCTCTGGTTCCTGGGCAAAAACAGGGATGGAATGGCCATGTCCCCGTAACTGAAGCAAATTGGAAGGTTAGAAAGTTGCAGCCATAAACCTATAGACAGAGCAATAAAAGCTTTGAGCCATGTATTTCCTGAACTGATAGGATGATTTACTCAACTAATTTTGTTTAGTTATGTTATGGTTTGATGACCCCTCTAAACTCAAGTTGAAGTTTCATTGCAACTGTGATGATTTTAAGAAGTGGGACCCATAAGAGGTGACTGGGGACCAATCCTTGTGAATGGATTAAAGACCTTATCAAAGGAGAGGGTAAAAAGGGTGAGCTCAGCCCCTTCCACAATGGAGTGATGCAGCAGGAAGTCCCTCTGGACAACTTCCCAGTCTCCAGAACCAGGAATCGTATAAACTTCCAGTGTTTATCAATTACCCAGGCTGTGGTATTCTGATATAGTTGTAGAAAATGAACTAAGACACATTAGAAAGTTAATTCTCCATTCTAGACTCTCTGACACTTGCTTGAACAATATTGATGCACATAATTTGAAGGAAAATTATCCCACTACTCTTAGAAATACATGAACACCCTCCTTGAGTAAGATCCCTCACTTGGGCCTCAGAAATTTATTGAAAGAGAAACAAATCAAAGATAATAATAACATTACCTGTCACTTACTGAGCAGGTCTTATGTGACAATATGATTTTTCCCATATCAAAATTGTATGTGTTTAGGGTACACAACGTTCTGGCTGCTGTGATATGTGCCTATAGTGCCAATTACTAGGGAGGCCGAGGCAACAGTATCATGCTAGATTGTCCTGGGCAACTTTAATGAGACCCTGCCTCAAACTAAAAAAGGAAAGAAGAAATAAAAAGAAAAGGAAAACAAAAAGAGTATATAACTTGACAGTTTGACATGTAGATAGATATATTTTGTGAAACAGTCACCATAGCCAAGCTAACTACATATCCAGTACTTCACTTATTTTTCCTATGGCTTACCCATCCTTCTCTCTCTCTTCCTTTCTTCTCTTTTTTCCTCCTCCTCCTCCTCCTCCTCCTCTTCCTCCTCTTCTTCCTCTTCCTCCTCCTCCTCCTCCTCTTCCTCTTCTTCTTCTTCTTCTTCTTCTTCTTCTTCTTCCTCTTCTTCTTCTTCTTCGGCAGTCGAGCCCAGTGTTGTTACCTACACTCATGTGGTACAAGGTAACTCTAGGAGTTACTCGTTTGCACATCTGCAACTTGGTATTCCACTTACCAACATCTTCCCATTCTAGCCTCATCACAGCTACTGGCAGCCAATATTCTACTCTGCCTGGATATTTTAGATTCCACATGTAAGTGAGATCATACAGTATTTCTTTTCCTGTGTTAGGCTTTTTTCACTCAATATTGTGTTCTCCACATTTGTTCATATTGTTGCAATAGGGCAGAATTTTTTCTTTTTAATAGCTTAACAATATTCCATTATTCCTATATGCCACATTTGCTTTATCCATTCTTTATTGTGCGACAAGGTCTTGCTCTGTAGTCCAACTCATCCTGAACTGTGCGTATCCCAGGCTGGCCTCAAACTCACAGCGGTCCTCTTCCCTCAACCTCCGGAGTGCTGGCATCGTGCCATACCACTCCTAACTAACTTTTTTGTGGTGCAGGAATCAAACTCAGGGCCTTGTGCTTGCTAGGCAGGTGCTCTAATCACTGAGCCATGCCCCTAGCCACTTTTTGGTTGCTAGGCATCTTTGTTGCTTCCTTAATTTGATTATTGTGAGTAATACCACAACTGACATAGGAGTGCAGATACTTCTCCAAGATCCTGATTTCATTTCCTTTGGATCTACACCCAGAGATGGAACACTGGGTTGTAAGGTAGTCCTATTTTTAATTGTTTTGAGGAACTTCTATACTGTTTTCTGGACCAACTCATTCTCCCACCAGCTGCGTACAGGGTTCACTATTCTCTTTATCTTATCATCATTTCTCTTTACCTCTGTAAAAAGAAAAGAAAAGAAAGAAAGAAAGAAAGAAAGAAAGAAAGAAAGAAAGAAAGAAAAAGAAAGAAAGAAAGCAAGCAACCTGAAACACTTTTTAATCCTTGCAGCAGAGTTCTTGGATGAGGCCATCCTTCTAATTTTAGAGATGAGGAAGTATCTGCTCAGATTGGTTAAGCAATGTGCCCGGTCTTGCACAGCTGGTACGTGTATCAAGGCTGAGATTCAAATCCCAGCCCATCTGCTCGTAGTGCCACCAGATGAACTCTTGTTCTTTCCTCTACAGAAATGCAGAGTGGAATCATGTTATGATCCCTTGATACTCTTGATTTTTCAGAATAGCTACCAAGCATGGACTAAATGGTGATTAAAAATATATCCGATAAAAAGCAATTGCACTTCCTTAGTAATCACTCTTCATCTGATTTTTTTTACATTTAAGATATTTGCAGATTTCTGCTGTTGACCCTCTTCACTTTTCTTCTGCCCTCCTTACCCTCCTGCTGCCTCATAGTGTTAACATAACAGGATTCCTTTCAAAGTATGCAGCTGAGTTGGTAATTTACCTGGACAATCATCACAGAGGTAAAACGTTCAGCATAAATGATGGCCACATTTTTGGCAAGATATACCATTTCAAAACTTAGTTACTAATAAAATACCTATCTCTCAATGGTGTGGTAAGTTTCAAACAATGAAAAACAATTACCACAAGTCCTATTGGCCAGTTTGCCTAACTAGCCACTGAAATTTTGGGTGACTTGGATGAATTCCAACAGAATGGTTCCAAAAGACCTGGACAGTGACTGTGTCTGTGATGGACTGGACTACAGATGCTGTGACCAGATCCAGACGTACTCAAGTGGAGCCCTGATAGGAATTGACCAAGAGATCTCAAGTGCATGATAGCTGTATATCCAGCCATCATCAGACCCTGTGCTAACAAGCTGTGCAGGCCTTGTTTCCTTCTCTCTTCTTAGAGAGATAGGCTTGCATTGAGGTTAACGATGTGAACACAGAGCCAAAAAGAGTAGATATATGGTAGGCAGTAGGAACTGTGTTTTAGTTCCTGCATATATAAGACAGGGGCAATAATACGATGTAGAATTGATGAAATGAGTTCATTTGTACTTAGACTAGTACTTGGCACGAAGACTGCACTCAGTGTATGTTGGTGTTAATTCTAACGACCCCATGAGGTAGGTTCCAGTATGATCACCTTTTTAAAACTATCGTTTTATTTGTATGTAATCGCGATACATATTAATGTACAGAGTGATTATGGATAGTTTGCAGAATTGCTACATGTGTCAGTTGACATCTCATTTTGACCTTTTTCTATTCCCTTTCCCCCTCCGCAGTCCGTTCCCCAGGTTTCCCTCCCACTCTGCAAAGTCTGCCGATTTCCCACCTCCTTTATTTCCCTGTTTCTCATGTAAGCCACACTGTGTGGCGTTTGACCTTTGTCATGACCTTTCCAGTTTAAGACATTGACGCTTGGAGGTGGCACATGGCAGAGGCAGGGTTTCAAAGTAGGTCTGTTTGCTGGGCATAGTGGTGCTTGTCTGTCATCTCAAGACTCACCAAGCTGAGGCAGGAGGGTTTCCAGTTTGAGGCAAAAAAGGAGGTCTGTTTCACTTCCAAACTGGTGCTCCTTACCCCTGGGCTGAGGAATTCATCCTCAGTGCAAGGTAAATAGAATGCCCAAAAGACCCTCTGGGGCAGGCTGCTGGGCTCCTGCTCCCAGGCCATGGCGGCTTCTGAGATGACTTCCTGAGGGGGTGAAGCGGAAGAAATCTGGCACCAAGCTGGCTGAGGGGCTGGTTGAAAAAAATCTCATGCTTCCTCCACTCTGTGGGGAATGTGAGCGATGCAAATCATCCCAGCGAGGTCTCGCCACAGCCAGGAAACTCCTCCAGTGGTGAGAAACGTGTGTGAGCTCAGGAGCGGGGGAGCTTTGCACAACGCCCACCCTCCCTGCCTCCTGGCGTTCTCGGACCCTCTGGCAGAAACCAGCCACGGACTCCACGTCCTCTGGCTCACAACCTTACAGAAGCCCACGCAGTGAACCTTCTAGGCTGTTGGCTAGGCAGAGCCTTTGAGTTTCTGTGTCTTCTCAAAAACTCTTATGAACTTGGCTTAATTATCCCACGTTGGAAATGAAGAGGGGTAAAAAATGATCAAGATATAATCAGATATGACATACACA
Source organism: Ctenodactylus gundi (assembly GCA_004027205.1). Classification (NCBI taxonomy): domain Eukaryota; kingdom Metazoa; phylum Chordata; class Mammalia; order Rodentia; family Ctenodactylidae; genus Ctenodactylus; species Ctenodactylus gundi. The sequence continues at coordinate 606,839 of PVKB01000720.1, read as the reverse complement.
TGTACCAGCTCCCCGAAACAAATGTAAATATTATATATTCCAAACATATACCAACAAAATAAAGAGAGAAAGAAAAACGAGAACTGTCCAAAATTATTATACTTTTTAAACTGGACAGCCAGCTTCAAACATGGGCCTATATCTTAACCCAAACTCCACGCTGTTCCCAGGATACAGGCTCACACTTCTGGCATTGAAGATGTTACGAAATCAGAATTTCTTCTGATCTTTTTCTTCTTGTGTTTCCCTCCCCTTCCTTCCTTCCTTTCTTTGTGTTTTCCCTGTTTCTGTCTCTTGGCCCATCTCATTCCTTGTCACTGGTATTATCCAAAAGTTAAAAAATAATGCTATGGAATTTTGGGAATGACAGTTAAAATTAAGTGTTCAAGTTTAAGAGCTTGCATTCCTGTGTTATCTGTGGATTCCTTTCTGTCCCTTTTTCTTTTCTTTTCTCACCTTTTTCTTTCTTTCTTTCTTTCTTTCTTTCTTTCTTTCTTTCTTTCTTTCTTTCTCTTTCTCTCTCTCTTTCCTTCCTTTGAGACAGGATCTTGCTCTATAGTCCAGGCTGAACTCACTGTGGAGCCCAGGCTGGCCTTGGACTCACGGCAATCCTGTCTCAGCCTCCCGAGTGCTGGGATTACAGACATGCGCTCGCATGCCCAGTTTATGTGGTGCTGGGGAGTCAAACTCGGCTGAGCACTTGCTAGGGAAATGCTTTAACTACTGTGTCATTCCTCCAGCCCCTGCTTTTGTCCTTTCCTTTCTTCTATTATTATGCTTTATGTAACTGACATCTATTATTGTAGTCTGTGTGGGGGGCTCTTGAACTCACGCCCTGGTAGGGAGGTGCTGGTTCAAAGGATCACAGGCAGATATGGAGGTTCTCATAGCCTTGCAACAGAGAGGAGGAGCTAACGTTGAGTTAGCAGGTTCAAGCCCAGCCTGCATGACTCAGCAACTTTGGGAGATGCAGGCTCAAAACCAAACTAAACCAAACCAAACAACAAAAATCAAACAAAAACCTCAAATAGGCTAGAGATGTAGCCTACTACAATGAAGGCCTTGTGTTCCAGCCATCACACCACACACACACACACACACACACACACACACACACACACTCACGTGTGCGCGCGGAATGTCGTTGTCTTTGCTATTTCTATTTCCAGCTTGTAGCAATTGTTCATTTTCATACAGAATTGTCCATTTTCATAAAAAGCCTGTAGGACAGCTAGATGACCGGAACTGCCTTCCTGTCTCTTTCCTGTGCTGTTAAAGAAGGGACACGAATCTCATAAATTCAGGCCTTCACCCCACAGGTCTGGCCCTTCCCTTTCCATGGGTAAAGAACTCGCTACCTGCAGTAGGTGTTTGTCGAACCTTTTAATACCTTCTCATCACTCTGATGATCAGCACTTGTGCCCTGAAACATTTGTCTTATTTTACTTTATTCATTTTTTTCCTTTTTTTTTTTTAATATGGAGTCTCATTCTGTAGTCTAGGCTGGTTCTGAACTCACTGTGTAGCCCAGGCTGGCCTCTTAACTCATGGCCATCCTCCTGCCTCAGCTTTCCTAGTGCAGGGATTATAGGCATGCGTCACCATGCCCAATTTATGTAGTGCTGGGGAATTGAACCCAGGGCCTTGTGATTGCTTGGCAAGCCCTGTAACTGCTGTGCTATTTCTTCAGCCCAGAAACTATTTTGTATATAGTGTGCACTGTGGGGTCCAGTACCAGACACATAGCAGAGCAAATGATAGCACTGGTTTGTGTGCCGGATCCGCAGGGAACACAGCCAGTTAGCTCAGGGTGTAATGTGGAAATGCATTTTGCTTCTCTCTGCTACAAGGATGGCTAAGAACCATTTTGCCTCCATATGTATATTTCACATTTTGAGACTCTAAAGCATCGATTCTCCTCATGAACCCATTTCAGGAATAAATCCTCTCACCACCCATCTCTGCCAACTTTCTCTCCAGTGACCTCCCTCCACAGTTCACGTAAGTAGCAAGTATTCTACCTGTACCACTGAGTTGCAGTGGTAGCCATTTTTGCTTCTTGTTTTTACTGGAAAATTTGTAATTATTTTTATGATTTAAAACCAGAAAAAGAAAGAATCCAGAAGTGTGTCGTGACATCACCCATACAAGTGGCCTCCTTGCAGGCCATTCCTGGAGGAGCGAAGGTCTCTGGGTTCAGCACTGTGCCCTCACTTTCCCTTAGACAGCATGGCTGTTAGAGACCCAGGCTGCCCCTGGAGCCTCTACCAGCGGAAGCAGTATGTGAAGCTTGTGCAGAAAGTGTTTTTGTGTGAAATTGCGACTCCTGCCAGAAGATGTCATATGGTTTAGTTAACTTTCTTCCCAGGAACTAGGATAATTTTCCAAGCCCCAGATAAATACAGCTGGAATGCTGTTCGGAAGTCGGTAGCATGGGGCTGATGGGAGAGGCTGAATTTTACACACTCCATTTGTTTCTGGTTGAGATAAATTTCCCTTCTATTTTCCTTAAGGTGCAAGTTCAGTTTGCTTTGAAAATGATAAAGCCCCATTCCACTGCAAGAAAATGATTAAGATTTCTTTCACCACTGTAACCATTTATATCATAATAAATTTATCTAAGGGATTGGATCGCCTCTACTGGATTTCTTCCAGGTCTCCCTGGGGGAAGAAAAGGAACAACTGACATTTGATAGGACATTTTTGTTTCTGCCTCTGCCTTTCCTTTGACTCTTTCGTGTTGCAAACTGGTTTCCCTCATGCTGTCAGTCAGCAAGTCGGTAGTAATTAACGTTCCCCGTGTTGACTCTCAGGAGCCACAATACCATGAAGTACCCTTCAGAACTATCAAGGAGAAATTAAAATATGTTCAGTGCAGTTTTCGAGCAATATTACTCATGATTTGAAGTACCTCTGTGGGGTTGGGTTGGAGCTGTTTCCTGTTGGCCTATTGTTCAATGGGAAGAGATTTGGGGAGCCAGATGTTAAGCCTTTGAGACTGAGCCAGGATTGGCATATTTATGGTACAGACATTGGCATCTCTGCAGATAACTAGTTTATCAGTACATTGTCGTCTATACCTTTGAAACCACACAATTCAATTAATACTCATTAGCTAGAACAGCACATTTCTCCCACTCTGGGCGATAGTTTACTGATGAATCTTGCTAGGCCGCAAGGCTGGTTAATACCCACTTTCGTATTCTGTGGTTGCTGGAGCAAATTACCACAAATTGTCGACTTAATCTAAGTGGATTCTCTCCTAGTTCTGGAAGCCAGGAGTCTAAATAGCTGGGCCAAAATCCAGATGTTACCAGGGAGACGATTCCTCGAGTAGCCCTAGGAGAGACAGACCTGTTCCTTGCCTCTCCTGCTGCTGGTGGCTGCTGATATCTCTTGTTTTCTCACTAGGTTGCCTTGTTACCAAGGCCGGCAGCTTCCATTCCCTGCCTTTCTTTTTCTTTTGTCACCCATAATTTTTTTTTTCAAACTCTAAATTGAGCCTAGGGTCTTTATATCCCCAGCCCAGTTTTGGTTCTTGAGACCTGGTCTCACTAAGTTGCTAAGTTACCTAGGTTAGCCAAACTTGTGATCCTCCATGAGTACTGGGATTATAGGCCTGTACCACTAGGTCCATCTCTTCCCCATAATTATTATTCTGTAATTAGTATATGTTCATGACATATGATAATAACTATATTCATCTTAGGGAATTGGTACATAGGAACATTTTGCATCTTAATTATTTTTGATTTTCCTTCCTGCCCTCCATCTTCCCTTATTCCTGTCTCTTTTTTATAAGGACATTTGAGAGTGAGTTTATGGTCCACTTAGATAATCCAGAAAATCTTCTCTGTCTCAAAATCCTTAATTATTTTTATTTTCATTTTTGATGTGCTATTGAAGATTGAGCCTTCCACTGAGCTCCCTCCTCGTTCCGTTTATTTATTTTGACTTAAGACAGGGTTTCACCAAGTCATTAAGTTGCTAAGGCTGGGCTTGAATTTGCTTGTAATCGTCCTGACTCTGCTTCCTGGAGTACTGGGTTTACAGGCCTGTATCCTTGGTCCTGCTCCTTAAATTTCATCTTTCAAGGTTTTTGTTTTGTTTTCTCTTTGCTTTCTTAAGTGAGGTAACATTTACAGGTGCTGGGATTAGGACCTACCTGCTATTTTTCAACTCACTACAATACCCAGATAAGTAGCCCCTGTACACACAGACACACTACACTGTGTAACATTCTTAATAAATGACAATCTTAATGAGCAGGAGTAAAATCTGTTAATGACAGTAGTGGCAGCTCTTTATTATTTTCTGTGTCCTAGGTGCAGTGTCTAATCTTTTTCATCTCATTTTTACTCCTTTCCAGGTCAAGCTTCAATGTCATAATGCTCTTTTTGGAGTCCTGAGATCTAAACTGATATGTCCCAAGAACATAGTCCCTGCTGGCTCCCTCCCTTCTTCTCAAAGCCATTCTCTGGGCTAGTCATAACAATGTGTAGGTGCTCCTGTTTTATGTAGACTATGTTTCCTATCCTAGCGTTTCATTTTCCAACCGTTGCTCTGGAATGCTCTCAAGGAGCTTATCTTTAACGCCAACACAGAGCTGTATCACAAGAATGACAGATAGTAAATCTATTGATTTGGAATGACCTCTCTGGTATGCAAAGTCCTTGGTCAAGTGAGTGGGTCGAGGTCAGTTCATGGGTACAACCAGGCTGGCAGTAAGGAGCATATTTAGGAGGCTATTTGGAGAGGGCCGGGAACCATGTGACCCATGCCTGCAAGTGATAAGCTTTTCATTTTCTCTCCTGTTGTCTTCTGGATTGTGTGCTTGCCAGGGATTCTCTTCTGATCTGCTTGTGCAGCTTCCTGTTTGCTTTGCACAGCTTGAACCAGAAGAAGGAAGGAGAAAAGAGCGAATATTTGGTGACTTCCCACCATGCCAGGAGCTCTGTTAGGAATCTTGCAAGGAGTAATCGAAAAATACAGTGAATGTTTAAATTAAAAAGAAATCTTATAGTAAAAGACACAAGGCAAGAATAACGGGATAAGTGTATTGGAAGCAAGAAGGAATATTTGAAGTATATTGAGGAGGGATTAATGGCAATGTATCTTTTACAGTAATAATTTTTTAAATTTAAAAATTCATCGTATCTGTTGATCACAACTTGTTGAACATATTTTTTGGCAATTTATGTCAAACAAAAATGTTACGATGTGTCCTCATCCACCTTTTTCACCAGATCTTGCAATGTGTGACTTCTGGCTCTTTCCCAGAGTCAAAATGACAGTGAAAGGTGGTATTGTGGATTGGTTTATGACCTCAAGGCAGCCATAACAGTGAAACTAAGACACGAAAGACTTCCAAGACAAGAGTGTTCAAAGCAAGAGAGAGGGAGGATTTTGAAAGAGATTAATAAAATTGCTTTTCTGCAATAACTTTAAAAATATTGAAGTATTTACTGTATTTTTGATTATACCATGAATATAGTAGATCAAGAAACTTTTCTTGTGTTGCTCCTTGTAGCTGCAATAATAATCTGAAATAACAGTTTTAAATAGATGTAATATTGGTTGGGTTTAGGTAGTACATCTTTATTTCTGTTAAAATATAATTTTCAGTTGTGAATAAAATTTGGCTGAGTCTGGCCTATATGCTAGCTACTGTTTTATGAAGGAATTCAGGTCAGGCTTGCTCAGTTTTAGAAATGAAATTTGGATTCTGTGTGATTTTGGATGAAAGCAGGAAATGGATTCCCAGAAACTAGACAAAGTCAACAGTACTGGGCCAAGTGCAGAGTCTGGGGAAGATGCTGTTGGCTGCACTAGGCTTGCTGAAAGCTCACGAGTCTCTCAGAGTCCCAGTTTCTTATGTTTGTAAAATTATGATAATAATCTTTAACTTCTAGGGCTTCTGGAAAATCAAAAATGAATTGAGGCTAGATTTTTAGCTTGTGCTAAATACTGAATAAGCAGTAGCCGTGACTGTTTATAGCAGTAGCTTTGCTATAGATTGTGTGTTTGTGTTTACTACTCAAAATTTATATGTTGGAATGCTAAACCCCAGGGTGATGATTTTAGGAAGTTGGCCCTTTGGGAAATGTCTTAGTTAATTTTTTGTTGCTGTGAGAAAATTCCCAACATGCATAAGTTAGGGGAGAAAAATTTTATTTTAGCTCACAGTTTCACAGTCCATTCATGGGTGGCTGGCAACAGTGGAAGCAAATGGGGAAGGTGGAGGTGGGGGCAGCACCTCAAGGCATTGCAGACAGGAAGACAATTCAAAGAAAGAAAGGAAGAGGTAGAAAATACCTTTCCAGGTTGTGTCCCAGTGACTGCTCCCTTCTGGGTGCAGCCTCAGTGTTTCACCCCTTCCAGATTTAAGCTCCTAATCTACCACATGCCTGTAATCTATAATCTGCCACACACCTATCTTCCACTACACACCTGTAATCCACCACACACCCATAATCCACCCCTCCAGAACAGGCTCTGTCTCCTAACAGCACATGGTTCCATATATAATTCATGACATCCAAATACGTGAGAATTTTGGGGGACATTCCAGAGCCAACTGCAATAGGAAATAATTAGGGTACAGTAGCCTACATTTAGGTTTAGTGCTTTTATTAAGGAGAACCCGGAGAGCCAGCTCACCCTTCTACCGCATGTGGTGACAACGGCAAACATCATATGCATTCTGAAAGGGGCTTCTCATGAGAACTCAACCGTTTGGTATCTGGTCATGGACTTACAGATCCCAGAATTGTGAGTCATAATTTTCTGCTGTTTACAAGCTGCTCAGTTTATGGGGTGTTGTTACAGCAGCCCATATGAACTAAGACAAGCTAAGCTCAAATGATCAAGTATACTCACAACGAGTTTCAGACAAAACACCATCTTGCTCTGAATAATGCATGTAGTGCCTTTCATTCTTTCTTCTCCATTTTTGTAGTGCAGTACCAACATAGATACTGCCTTTTGCTCCCCCAGGAAGGGTTCTCTGGCCTTGCCGGGTCCTTGCCCTTTCCCTTTTGTAGTCTGTGGACTCCACTTCAGGTAGAATTACCTTCACTCAACACAATCTTTGCTTTACACATGTATATCTCAAGACGTTTGGCTGCTGGAGATCAAGATGGCATCTTTCTTCTGAATCTTTACTACTTGGCATAATTCCTGGAATGTGGAAGGATACTAAACATCCTCACTAAATTGAATTTAATAAAGCTTCAACTTTTTGAAATGGAAACAAACCAACAAGTACCCAGATTGATTCTTTATTTGGATTCACTCTTCTCCCCCTGGGAAAGGAGATCAATACTGTACCATTGCCATCTTTTTCGTTTTTCTTTCTTTTTTTTTTTTTGCATTTGTTCTTGAGTTTTGTTTTCTTTGGCTTTTGGTTAGTTCTTGGAACAGAGAGAGAGAGAGAGAGAGAGAGAAAGAGAGAGAGAATGTGACTTGACAGTAATTACTGACATACTGGATATTGTTTTTTCTCTCATTTTTCTGTTTCTCGGGCCAGGGAAAATCTTGGGCTAATGAAAAGAAGACTGAAATAACCTACCATCAGTACCACAAAGTAACACTTGAGGCATTGAGCTAAGTCTTTCATATGCATAATCTTATTTAATTCTTTTCCAAGCCCTATGAGATACATATTATTATTATGTCTGTTTTACAGCATAAAGACACTGAAGTCCAGAGAAAAACTTGACTAGAGTTATACTAGGACAGAACCTGAGTCTAGAAGACTCTGAGGTCTGGATTTTGAACACCATGCTGTACTGCATATGGACTCAAATGCTACTCTATCTCTCCTCTCTCTCGTGAACTAAGGGCCTTGTACAAGCTAAATATGTGCAGTTGTGTGCTCTAACACTGAGTCCCCTCCCCCCCCCCCCCCATCCTAGTCCCTAAAGTGTTTTCTTAAACCACATTAAGGGAAGATTAGAAAAAGAAAACGTAATTCAGTCGGGTGAAATGTTAATGGAGCACCTCTTAGGATTCTGTGGAAATGCTGTATTATTCTCAGAAAAAAAGGGCGGGGGAGGGAGGAAGATAGGATAGCAGGGTCTGGAGTAGGGTGAACCAAGGGAACACAACATTCAGTGAGCCACTCGCTGTCAGGTGCCGACCTTGTACTTGACCTGCAACTCCACAAACTACATGCCTTGCTTGTCTTGCCCAAGTCCCAGCCCTACCCACTGACTTTTGCCCTTGGGAAGCTCTGTGTCTAGCAAAGATCCTGTATCAGTATGGGTCAGACCAGGAGAAAGAAATCACACAATGATTTGAGCAGGGAAAGTTTAACATCAAGAATTATTAACTAGCAGTCAGTTGTTTAGAAACTCATGAGGACACAGAGGCAGAATATGACAAGCGAAGACAAGGAGTGTTGACCTTCAGGACAAGAGGGAGGATTGTGCCTGAGCGAGCATGGCTTGCCTTATTTATGAGGCAACATTAGACTCGGCAGCACTTCCTTTCAGATCACCCCAGGCATTTAGGCTATTTAAAAAATCTAAATAACCTCTTAGTCAAACTAACATTCCAAGAGAGAAATGTTTTAATCTGTCTTTCCCGGAATGGCCTTTAGGTCTCAGAGGGAGTGCAAACAGACAGGGTGACCGTCGATATACATATCCGGGGATTTATGGGAACCTAGAGATTTTGGCAAAGTTATGTATACATCTCAAGGAAAAATTAAACATAATGGATATTATACACACTGCAGTAGAATTTAAATGTTGGTCAAATCACAACAGCTGTTTGTTATCTCACATTTAAACTACAATAACAGAATTCCTTAAACAAAATCTTCCGCCTTTCTAGAACTTTCAAAGGGGTTTAATATTTGCATAATGATTAATCGCCAGCTCCAGAGGAAATTCCCCAAGGGAGAGACACCACAGAAGCATTTTCAACATGGCAAAGAGAAAAGAGAGCGTGCCAAGTCCTCAGACTTGGAGCCCGCTCTCTCAGGAGAAATCTAAGGAATGGTGGTCTTCTTGTTGAATATTAAACGGTGGGCAGGATGGCCAAAGGATCATAATCCCAAATGTTTGGACAATACGTACTAACTAGGCCAAAGGCACAGCAGCAGTGAAGGGATTGACCACGTCCCATATCTAGGGAGTGAGAGGTCTTCATAGATCTTAAATATGTCAAGAAAGTAATTTTCTGTTGTTCTTTGGTAGCACTCAGAGATTAAACTCAAGACTTTTGCACTAAGTTACATTCTTACATCTTCTTTCCCTTTTTCTGTCTCTCTTTTTGAGACAGTCTCCCTCTGTAGTCCAGGCTGGTTCTGAACTCACTATGGAGCCCAGGCTGGCCTTGGACTCACAGCAGTTCTCCTGCCTCAGCTTCTTGAGTGCTGAGAGAAATTTCCCAAGGGGGAGATAGGCAGGCAGTATGCCACCATGCCCAGCTTTATGTGGTGCTGCGGAGTCAAACTCAGGGCCTGTGCTTAAAAGGCAAGAGCTTCAACGGCTTTGCTGTTCCTCCAGCTCCATGGGACTGGAAATTTTAACTTGTTCTAAAGAAGTTAGAGGGTTCTATATGAGCAAGTAGGTTTGTCATGAAAGGAAAAGTCATGAGGGATCATTAATGATATTGAGTGGTAACAGCAATCTTTACTAATTAATGTTACATAATACTTCACATGTGTTATGTCATGTGGTCTTTACAGTGACCTTGAAGTAGGTATTACTATATTCTTGTTTGGTAGATGAGAAAATTGAGGTATGAAGAGTTTAGAAACATTTACTGAAGCTGTTAAATATTACAGTTGAGATATGAGGCTGGATAATCTAACTTTGGAGATTGAGCTTTTAACAATGATGCATTATGACTTTCTCACAGTGGGCAGAGCCCAAACCAAAGTCATTATCTATATAAAAGGATCCTTATGTAGATATTGTAGGGTCTGTTCAGGGAATAGGGGTTCATCATGCTGCATGTGGGCCAGAATAGTGCCCTGGAGAGTCCTCAACACTCCTTGGGGAGACAAATTTCCATGGGTTTTCAATTCTGTGTGTCTTTAAGTAGAGGGGTCAAGAGTCTTTTGTTCAGGACTCTTTTTGCAAATATGCTTGCATACTGAACAACCTTAGAATTTGTATCTCCCTCTGGAACAGAAACAATTTTTGTTTGCTGCTGAGTATAATAAAGACAATATCTCCATGTAGGACAAAGTTGGGCAAAATTACTTGTGCATAGTATCTGCCTAGGCTACTCTATGTTACCCTTCGGACTTGGGGACAAGAGAAACAGATATTAATGTGAATTCATGTTGCTTGCTGTGCTGAGTATAATAGAGTACTTTCTCTTTGGCCTAGGCGCCTCAGGTCTCTGCCAGCATCTGGAATCTGTGGCAGGCTGTCTTGTAAATAAGGTCACAGGTTTTTTTTTTTTTTTTTTTTTTGACATACATTGGAGGCACAACAGGCTGTGAAGGCTGGTCTCAGGATCAAGGCTGAACACTCTTGGCTTAGCTTTGTGTCCCTTTTAATTATGGATCAACAAGGGCCCTAGGCATGTACTGAAGCTGGAATAAAGCAAGTTTCTACAAGCACCTGTAACTCTTGATTACATGATGAGCAGCAGCTGTACTCCTCTGAGAAGGTCTAAAACTGGCTACGTGGGGTCCAAGATGCACCATTGATTCCACGGAATGTTTTTCAATGAGCCATCGCTGTAACCTAACATTCCAGCAAACTAACACCATGTAGTAAGCCACAAACTTAACTGCTCATTGGAATCACATGGTAACATTAAAAAAACAATAAAACAGATTCCTGAGCACCTCGTCATACATGGTAAACCAGGACATCTTGTGGAGAGACCCAGACATCAACATTTTTCAAAAGTTTTCTAAGATCTACACACTCAGGTTAGTTGTTTGGCACTGACCAAGACAAAGCATGTCTTTATTTTACTCTGTGGTAAAAAAGGAAAAAGGATTTATTCAAAGCTAGCTTCAAGGAGATGGAGGGTTCTCATCACCCAAATCAGTGTTTCACCATGTACAGGTGAGTTAGGGTCTTTTGCAGCAAGGAAGAATAGGGGAGGGTGTACAATGAGATACGAACCTGCCCAGGCTTGTTATCTTCTTTTCTTGACCTACTTGTTCCTCTTTTGTCTGGAAATGAAACTAGACTTTGAGTTCCTGGTGCCAGCCCCTGTGTATTCTGTGCATTCATCTGGGCAGCTGAGAGGTGGATTGTGCCCCAGGCCTGAGTAAGTTTGGACAAGCCACTTGCTTTCAAAGGGAGCTGGGAGGAACCTCATCTTTAATGTTGTTTTTTTCTGTGCTAGTTATTCTTGTACTGTTCTGATGAGAAGGGCTGAGTTCTGTTACAGACAAATCCTGCTTCTCTGCACCTAAATTTCTTCATTTATGGTATAACTTTGCTGGGTGTGGTCGTGCTTGCCTGTAATCACAGTACTTGGGAAGCTGAGGCAAAAGGATTGCATGAATTCTCATCAAGCTTGGGCTTGAATTGAAGGCCAACCTGGACTACACAGAGAGAATCTGTCTCAGGGAAAACTAAAAACCAAACCAAACCACCAGCAACCAAAAGAACTGTGCTGTCTAATAAGGTGGCAACTTAGCTATACGTATATATTTAAAGTAAAATTTACATACACTCAATTAAATTTAAATTTCAGTTCCTCAGTTGCATTAGCCTCATTTCGGGTATGTCATGGCCACATGTGATCATTGGCCACAGAATCATAGGGTACAAACGCAGAGCATTCTCTATACTATGGGAAGTTCCATTACACGCAGTTTTCTAGAATGTTCTATCACACCAGAAGGGACTATGCTATCCAGTTCTCCTAGGGTTGCACCAGAAATATTTAGGAGGCAACATGAATCAGCTTCTATTAGCCAAAGATGGGATGACTTGAACTAACTAGAATTATAGCTACAGTGGATTCAAATATATTATAGTCAAACCTATGAGTTCAGGGTCATACAAAAATATAATTGATTGGTGACTTTTGGAGGATGCCAGGGAACCAAGTCACTATCTGGAAACTGGGAAATAAAGGATTATGAAGCACTTAATCTATCCTGTTTCTGAAGGAAAGGCTGGGTAAATGCTGGAGACAGTGCTGAGATGCCCAACCAAAGTCTCATGGCTAGGACCCCGGGACTCAGCACCTGTTGTCCTCTACAACGCCCAATTTACTCAGCCCTTCCTTTAGGAAGTCGCCAATCAATTGTATTTTTGTATGACCATGCACTCATAGGTTTCACTAAAAACAGAGAAAGTAGATAACATAGATTATATGATACAGGATATAAAATGCCCACTACAGTGCAGGGTGGGATATGACATCCATAGTGTGGGCATAGAGCATACCTGGATTGCTTTGTTTATGATTGTTTTGATCATAAACCAGAAACTGTTTGAGCAAGAAGATGACCCCCCCCCCCCCAATAAAACCAGAAACTGCCTTTACATCATTGTAGAAGCACAGCAGCTTTTCTTCTAAGGATGGTTACGTGTTGGATCCAAGGCTTGTGCTGGGAACGGAGGTCTGTGTGCAGAACCGATCTTGGCAACGTACCACTTCCTGTGTGTACTGTGAGTTCCTCTTTTCCTCTCTCCAAGCCTCTTTCGTTGTTTTCCTTCAACTCATCACCTCTCTCCCATACAGGAACTCTGCTACAAGGCGTGGGGTTCTGGTAGGTACTTGAGTAAGGAAAAAAAATACAAAGCCCTAATTTGCAGTGCTTGCCAATTTACATGGTATATTTCCGCCCACATGGCTGATTGTGTGCCACCCATGTGACGTTATATTGAACACAGAGCTGGGAGGTGGTACAAGTTGGCTCCAGTAAACCGCAGGAAGTAGGTGGGAAAAAGGGCAAGCATGAAAATAAAGGGAGGAAAGGACCTTGCAGAGTAGTTTCCAGCCTCTCCCCAAAGGGAGATGGGGTTGGTGATGACCTGGACTGTTGGCCTTTTGCTTCACGTTCTGTGATTCAGAAACACAGCTGCCTCTGTGACTCTCCAGTGGGCTTGCCTAGTCTCCTTGGTGATGGACTGCCAATTTGGCCATTATTCAACACTATTGAGAACTTCCTTATACTGTAGCTGAAAAAGAATCCAAAATTCAGCTGAAGAAAAGGTTTTAAGAGATCAAGAGGGGCTGGGTAGTCCACATTTATTGAAGTTCCTTCCATAAATATTATCTAGGCTCTGGAATGTTCACACCTACTTCTATGGATGGGCCGCTTCCCCAACCCTTCTGTCCAGGTGTACTGCTAATGACCTCCACCCAGCCTCCTGAGGGGCTACACACCCTGTTTCTCTGGCCTGAATTCAAGCCCTCACCTGGCTTCCTTGAACACCATCCAACAGCCACATACCTGTCTTTCCTGAGAGATCATAGCTGGCACCTAACTCCCTTCCCTTGGGGATATTAGCAAACAGTGCTAATCTGACTTACCATAGAACTGGCTGCCAGCATCGCCTGGTCTCCCTGCCCACAAGCTGTGCCTTGGGGGCTTATCTTGGCTTTCCAAAGGCCTCATCCCCAGCCGCATTATTTCTGGGCACCTCTCAAGCTGCAGACCACTAATGCTGGGCATTGCAGCTCTGGGCCAGCCCACTACCCGGCTGCCACCCTCACCAACAAAGCATGCACGTGAATTTCCTGTAGAGGCTATGGCTGTTCCCAATTTGCTTTTTGTTGGAAAGCTTCCACTGTTAGGAGTTCATCTTACTACAGAAAATCCAGATAAATCCTTCTTAGCTTTCATGGGAAATTTTTTTTTTTTTTTTTGAGTAACCTTTTCTTTGGTGGCTTATCTGATCCATGTGGACTTGCAGGGAGGAAAGGCTTTCCCTAGCAAGTCAAAAGCATTCATTTTTGCAGGCCTAGTCTCTGTTTCAAATATAATAGCTTGGTAGTTCTCTCCCCATATGAACACATCTTTAGATTCATGATTTGATTTTGTTTTCCTGTGAAATACGGAAGTAGCAGAAGTTCCCTTCTCTCTGTCAGAACTGGAGCCTTTTCTCTGAGGATTCTCTTGCAGCATCCAAAGTCACCACTACTTAGCTGGGTTCCTTCTAACTCTCTTTTTCGTATGATTTCCCCCTCTGAGCATATAAACCTGTCCTGTTCTACTGTAAAAAGGGCAGCGCCAGTTTACACTTAGCCAGAATATTCTAGATTCTGACAGTGGCACTCCAGGTGACTCAGCTAACTCATGACAGCTATGAGTGTCCCCAGGACGGAGAAGGCAGTGGGTCCAGAGGTCAGTGTGTCCTTCCTGCTGAGGGCCTTGCTCCACCCACTGACTACTCCATCCAGAATGAAGACCAAAGGTCTTAGAATGGAAAATACCTCTAATTCAGGCTTTGGTCATACAAGAAGGGACTCAAGCTTTTGTTGTCAGGTCAAAGAGGCTGATCAAGGTATAGTACCTTTGACTTTTCTTCCTTCTCTCAAGTGTCCAGGGTGCTTCTGTCCAATTTGTCCACTGAGAGTTTTACTGTATGATGCCTCTGGTGATCTTAGAAGTCTGGCAGTCTGGACAGAAAGTGAGAATGCCTGAGGGAGAGATTTTTCCAAAGTTCTCAGTTGTCACAAAGATGAATGTCATCTAATGGCTCTGAAAGAAAAAATGAAAGGGATCAACTTTGTAAGCAGTTGTGAGATTAAACTGTCCAAGCCACTAAGCTCAAGACGAGGCAGGAGCTACAGCAGAGAAAATCCGAGGCTGGAATTGGTAGCTTTATGAGCAGAGTTTCAGGGGATTTGTCAGAGGAGGCCGAGTTGAATGGGCACTAATGAGCTGATGATGCTAATCTGGGAATGAGCTAGTCGAAGCATAGCAACAAGGAAGGCTGTGCATGGAGATGGGGTGGTGTATGATCTCAGTGTCCCCGAGGGACAGGCACTGGGCCATTGGATGAGATTGGCTGATCCCTGCTCAGTGGACAAGTTATCTAACATGGAACTCAAATAAGAACTGTGAATATGCCCAGAAAGATTCTAGTGCATGCACCCAAGCAAGTTATCTCTCTCTGTCCTTTTCTTCTTTTCTTTTCTTTTCTTTTCTTTTCTTTTCTTTTCTTTTCTGTACTGGGAATCAAGCCTATGGCCTTGCACATGCTTGACAAGGTGCTCTACCATTGAGTTACCCCCTCATTCGTCTCTTTGTCTTTTCTTAAGGCTCGTCTGGGGTTAGGAGGTTAAGTTAGATGTAGGTAGCTCTTAAAGACATAGGAGATTCCTGAGCCCAGCACATTGCAGGTACTCGGAAAATACTGTATTGATTACAATGTAAGAGGGCTCATCTCTTGGCACAGGGGGCTATGGTAGTAGCCTTTAAAGGAGTGGGTGGTAGTGTACAAATGTCTAGAATGCCCTGCAGTGGGTCATGCCTTCATATTTGTACCAAATGGACCAACATTGGGTGTTCCCTTGGCTTTAGATAGGCATAGACACAACACAAAGCATTCATGTAAGTCATGTGGGCAATAACATATGAAATCCGGGAAGTGGTCATTCCCTCATTCTCCTCACTTCCAAAAATATCTTTCCAGCATATTCTCTATTGTTCTGCCCTGTTCAATGAAAGCTCACTTAGTTTGCCTTATAAGGCTATTTCAGGACTTCAAGTTCTCACCATAGGAAGATTTTTCCTGCTGTTCTGCCTGAGTTGCCTTCTGCTTAATTTTAGTTCATTATGTCTGTAAAGACAGGGAGGGCTTTATGGGGCAAAAGGCCCAATCATCACGGGAAGGATGAGTCACTCCAAGAACCTTGAGATGCTCTGGAAGGCTATTGCCCCAGGGGCAGGAAGTTGGGGGTGGTTGAGGTCTTGAAAAAGGCACCCAGAGTCTGCCCTCTCTCCTCCATTCCTCCCACTAGGGGGTGCCCAGCATCCCGGAATAATCACTATTATTAGGAAGTTGAGATTTTGATGAAGCATCTCCTAAAAGAAGGGCACCAGCTGACGGGTTTCCTGTACCTCTGCCAGAGTACACAAGGTGTGTGTGTGTGTGTGTGTGTGTGTGTGTGTGTGTGTGTGTGTCCAAATCAGTAAATGCACAGATGCCTTTTAAGCATTTGAGAACTCTATCTGTGAACACTTCTGGGGATACCCTGAGTTCTCTAGGACCCATTGATCTTAAAGTCAATGGCTGGAGTAACTGAGGTCCAGAAAAACTAACCTGTGCTTAGGACAGGTGGCAGTATGATGTTTTATACTTGAGAGTCAAAAAGTTGTGAGGATATGAAATGAGTACAGCTGAGGGATTGTGTGGAAGTCAGGGATGGAGTAAAGTGCAAAGGGTGTGATAAAGGCCAGTGAGAGACGAGGATGTTTTGAAGGTCTCCAGACATCCAGGGCTTGGAATTTCCATGATAAAACTTTTAGGCATGAATACCTTTGTGAAAAGAACGTGAATCTTGACAGCCATGAGTTCATACCTCAGGTCCAGCATTCAATAGCTACGTGACCTGAGGAACTTGGGCAAGTTACACAACCCCTTTGATATTCGATTCTCTCATCTTCAAAGCAGAATTCATGATACTCAGGTGGACAATTTTAAAAATAACACATGCAAATCACTCAATACATCTCGTCTTCTCCCTTTTCAATTTTTTTCCTCCTTGGAAATGGCTAAGGACAAAGAAAGATGTTCTTACTGTTATGGTTTGTATATCTTCAAACCTTGGAGTCCTGGGACCGCAGGCTAGTGGTAAGAGGATCCTCTTTGGCTTGACACTAAGAATTCAGCAAAGGTTCAGGGCATGCCTGGTGAGCCCTGCTCTTCTCTTCTCTCTCCACTCTCACTTTTACTCTGAAGGCTTTGGGGCCAGAATGTAGCACCCAGCCTCCAACAAGGATTTTGGAAACCTTCATCTGTTTCTAAGGTCTCGGTCTTGGAGAACTCCATGTTCTTACCCAAGATCTCTGGCTTGGTCTACAGGTGCAATGTTCAGCTGCCTGAACAGTTCACCTGTTTTAACGAGGCAATATTGCGATTCCTACAGCACAGTTTCCCCCAGTATCGGCCTTAGACCACCAGCACTGGCATCACCGTCACTTGATAAAAATGCAGTTTCCGGGCCCCTGGCAGTCAGACTTTCTGAAGTATAAATGTAAATATTTACGCATTTATCAGTCCTAAAAATCACAATGCCTTAATCTGTCAGAGTACTCTTTTGCAGGGAAATGTTGGGGCTTCTTAGTAGATTTCCTCTTTTGAAAAACTTTTATTCTTGATTCTAGTTTTTTTTTAAGTTGACACATAAAAATTATATGTATTCATGGAGTACCACGTGATGTTTCAATACTTATGTTCATTGTATGAAGTTCAAATCAGAGAAAACATATTTATTTCTTCAAACATTTATCCTGTCTCTGTGCTGAAGACATTGGAAATCCTTTCTTCCAGCTCTGTGAAATGCACAATGCTTTACTGTAGTTATTTACAGGCATCCTACCATGCAACAGCACACAGAACTTATTCTATACAACTGTGACTTAGTACCCTTGACCAACTCTTCCCCACCCCCCCTTTTCGCCTACTCTCTCTGGCCCCTGCTAACCAACATTCTTTTCTCAACTTCCATGAGACCAGCTTTTTAAAGAACAAAGTAATAGAGAGAGAAATAATAAAACTCATTCCAAAAGAGGAGAAGGAATTGCTCAAGAGCTCCAACTTTCCCTTACAAAATAGCTCCCTGACAGATTTAGGCATTGTGTTTTCCCAGAGTGGTGAATTCCGTGTGCAATTGGGCAGTACGTCTTTTTTTTTTTTTTTTAACCTCCCTTCTTTCATTTAACATAATGTCCTCCAGCAGTTCCACTGGGGCAGACTTCTTGTTGCTTCGAAAACCATACTCAACAGGTGTCCCGACCCTGCTATTTATAGAGCCAACGCTGCCCTAGTTACTTATTTCCTTCCCGGAGAACTTCCTAAATGTTAACAGCAACAATAGCAGTGAAGGTCACAGGAGCCTGTTTATGTGAACACCTGATCAGACAGAACCATTCGGGAAGGTCAGTG
Source organism: Ctenodactylus gundi (assembly GCA_004027205.1). Taxonomy (NCBI): domain Eukaryota; kingdom Metazoa; phylum Chordata; class Mammalia; order Rodentia; family Ctenodactylidae; genus Ctenodactylus; species Ctenodactylus gundi. The sequence goes on along the minus strand of PVKB01000720.1, from coordinate 588,783 downwards.
TGATCGACAGCAAGGACCCAAGGCTCATTCTCTCTGGTGGCCCCACACAGGTGTCATCTGCAACTTGAGCAGAGACTAAGTGGACTGAGGAGACGTTCTGGATTTTGTTCCTGGGGATCAGGCAGCAACAGGAAAAGGCCTGCACTGGTTTTCTATTCCCTCACATGGCCCTTGCTGCCTATACCTATGTTTATACTGAGGTTCTGGGCAAAAATTAGCCCTTCTTCTAAAGCTGTGAACTCTGACCTCTGAGGCTAGCGAGTGGCAGGCGGTGGGCATGTTGTTCAGTTAGGTTCTTTCTGACAGCAAGCGCTGTAGTAGCTGGCATTTCAGGAGGAACTTATGATGATGCATCATTGCTTACAACAAGACTTTGCAAAGCATTGGCAGGGGCGTCGGAGACTCTGTTAAGTTTTGCTTGGTTCCTGCAGCCTTCAAAGCAAGAGGGTCTACCATGTGGCTCCTGGAAGGATCTCTGCAGTGCAGAACTGCAGTAGGTGTGCAGGGCATGCTGGGAATTGCAGAAAGATTTTGTAATAAGGATTCATGTCAGTTTCAGAGTACTCAAAATGAGGCTAAAAAATGCTGCCAGAAGGGCAGCCATCGCTATCTTAAATCCTCCTTGGAACAAAATGTGAAATAAAACCTAACAAGATAGAACAAAGCAGGTCATTGTGCAGCGAGCATTCCTGTCCCGGGTACCTGGCTGGCCTGCTGGCTGACTCCAGGACCTCAGGGGCCAGCTGTGCCTGCTGCTTTCAGCTTCCAGTCTGGGGGTGGGCGCTGCCTTCTTGACGGGTTTGCTGATAAGAAAGAGCTCCCTTCGTAAAACATCGTGTTTGCCCTTTCTGTTTTCTAAGAACGAGAAGATTCATCTGACTCAACTGGAGATGGCTCCCTTTCCTAATTTATTACTGGGGTCCTAAGCCTTCTTCCCTGCGCGTTTCAGTGTAGGCAGGCAGGAGCCACCGAGGACGGGAAGACCCTGCAGAGGTTGTGCAACCTCACAGAGGCAGAGCTGCTCCTCCTCTGGGCCCGAGCAGCGTCACATTCTAACCCCTTTCTTGTCCATCTTTCTGGGCTTCGTTGAACCTGGACAGGAAATGAATTCCAAAGGCAGGAAATGACCCAGTGACCATAACAATATGCGAGAAGCCTAGCCGGTGTTTCCGCCACTTTGTTGCGAACTGTTTTAATCTGTGTCCCAGGAAACCTAACCCTTGGCCAGATGGAAATCTGTGTTAGGTCGCTTCTTGGCATCTGCCACTCGGGGCTGGTAACCTTTGCACGTTTCACTAGGCAAACCTGTCCCCCATCTTCAACCTGCTGAGGGGAACAGCCCCCGGGAAGTGCTTGGGCCTCTGGTCATGGTGCTTCATCTGCAACCGAGCTGCTTCTGGCTTGCAGCCTAGAACGCGTGCACACTGAGCCTGTTCCCAAAGATTTGCAGAACCTGAAATCAAAGTGCCCTTTGCTGCCAGAGAAAGGCTGGCTCCCTCGCCTCCTTCATAATCCCTTCTCATCAGGCGTTCCTGAAGAAACCCGATGAGTCAGAAAGGAAGAAAATGTGTCTGAGGGAGATCTGGGGGTGGGCTGTTCCCTCATGGCTTCTGAAAATACTCTTCTGTTTTCCAGTGCTGTTAGGGGTTCAGTTTTACTTTTTCTGTGTTTCTTCCTCTGTCAGCTCTCACTCCAAGAGACCTTTCATTTACCATGCTGGGTAATTAGCTCTGCAGAAACAGGCAGCCCCTCTGATGGAGAATTAGTCACTCTTACAAAAAAGTGGAGACTTCACTTTTATCCCTAGGAGCAGGCTAAGAAACAGCTCCCACTCCAACTTCTAGAAGGAACCATCACTCAACTGCTTTATTCTGGCCCTGGGGCCTGTACATTTTGCAGGCTTTTAATTTTTACTGAACCCGATCTATCCGCCTTCCCACGGAAGGCTGTGTGCCAGCTGGAGTCTAAATACAGAGAGGTGGCCTCTGGGATACCTGCTCCAAACAGGTATCTAGCCACCCACCCTCCACCACAATTGGAAAGTAGCTGTAGGTACACGTATCATGTGTAACTCCCGGATGCTCTCCAAATGCTAAACAGATCCTCGAGGTGCTGAAGAATCCAGTGTACTTGATGACATCGGACTTACAGAAGAGCCCCAACAAGAACTTAGGGAGCGGTTTCAGCATCAGCCTCCTGGGTAGGGTATCGCTCTGCTGTGTTCTGGCACTGGACACCTGTCTTTCAGCGCAAAGCCACTCTGTGCCACTATCTAAAATTGGGCCTGTTTATTGGAAAATAGGTTTTACGAAGTATTTACTGGTAAGCGTGGACTTATCCCAGTCAGGGAATATGGGCGTGTTACAGACAGTGGCAGGTTGTATCTACTCTACGTGGCTGTAGACAATGAGCTAGGACAACGCTAGCAACAGGAGACAGACACCAGCCCAACAGGATAAATAGTTCCTATTATGACGATGATAACAGTGTTAATGAAGAAGAGAAATTATTGACCCAGAAGAAAAAACAAGGAGTTTTTTTTTTTTTCAAGCTCTGCTTACGCCCCCGAAAACTGCTATCAGAGCCACAACCCAAGGAACTTTCAACTACAATAACAAGAATTTAGGGTTAGGGAAAGAAAGATAACTGGACGGAAAGATTAAGACTAGTTAAGACATGGTGGAGGGTGATCAACAATTAGGGAGAAAGTTACCAAATCACACTTGGTTTTGTGCTATTTCTTTTGGTTCTCATTTTGTGTGTGTGTAAAAAGTAATAATCAAGGATGGTGTTTATTTAAATGCACAGTGGAGGGAAAGAATCTTGTGTTCTCTTTGGCGAATGTTTGGGTTGCTTCCTGTTGAGGGCCTTCTGGTCCTCTACTCTGTTCACAGGGAAGGAAGGAGAAGGGAACACACGGCTTCTCAGACATCAGCAGTAGGTCAGGCTTATCCTGGGACAGGAAGTGGCACGTCAGGCCTAACCAAGGGTTTAGCAGAGGTCGCAGTTAGGCTGTGACAGTAGACGCTTATATTTTGCAAATGAGAGGAGTCAAAAACAGAAATTTGACTAGGGTCATGATTTTCAAACCATACCCTTGGCTCTCGGATTACCATAGCACAGTGGTCCCAGACTTTTGACGTGGCTGACCAACAGCTTAGCTTTTCCTCAGAGTCAAAATGACTGCGAAAGGTAAATGATTTACATTGGCTCAGGACCTGAAGGCAGCCACCACAACACAACTAAAGACACTCATGAAAGCAGACTTCCAGAACTGCTTCAGAAAGTGGTAGAAAAGGTGAAGTAAGTATATTGTAACTGAAGGGGAGGTATTTTGAGGAGGATTCATGGCAATACATATTTTAGTGCAATAATAAAATTAAATATTCACTGTATTTTTGATCGCATCTGGCATATTGTTACAATCCTTCCAAAGATGTCTCATCCAATGGAATTACTTAAGAATGAAATAAAAATGTTCTTTCTTTGAATATATGTGTTTTATTTTTATTTTTTAAATAACTCAGTAGTTGGGACCTTACTACTGCATACATAAAATTTCTGTTAGGTAATTCTTTTGGCTTAGTGGCCATGTGAAAAAATTACAGAGACATGAAAATGCTGTGAGTTAGGGAAGCTTGGGAATTCTAGATTAGAGCAATATGAATTGTGTCCAATGAGCTAAAGTGGGTTTAATAACTCAGACTCACTGATCCGAATAAAAATGTGGTTAGATTCTCCTTTCACAGTGTCAACTGTACCACTGCTCCCAGTCTTCCCTACTTCTCACGTGAAATAAACATTCTTAGTATGAACACTTTTATTAATGCAAATAAAGGTAGACTATTAATGCTTCTCAAACTGTTTCCAGTGAGAGGCACTTTAAAAAAAAAATTTAGAATCTGTCAGGTTTTTTTTATGTGTCAAGTTGTCCAAACCAGGTAATTATTCTGGATGTTTCTGTGAAGTTATTTGGGGAATGAAAATATTGCTTAAATCAGTGGACTTCAATAAAGCAGATTCTTCTTCCTAATATGGGTGGGCCTTGTCTAATTAGCAGAAGGCCTTCCTGGAACAAACACTGACCTCCTCTGGCAGCAAGAAGGATTTCTGCTAATGGATTTTTAAAAATCCTTTGTCTCTTTCTTGAATCTCCAGCCTACTGGTCTACCTCTTTAGATTCTACATGAGCCAATTCCTTAAAGTGAATCTCTATCTATCTATCTGTCTGTCTATCTATCTATCTATCTATCTATCTATCTATCTGCCTTTTTAATCTCTCTATTCCCACCTTCATCTCTTAGTGGTTCTAATTCTCTATAGAGCCCTAATATATACTTATGCTTTTAATAATGCAGTACGAATGGATATTTACAAAAAAGTATGTGTTTAAATACTTTGGAAATGACAAATTATTATAAAAAAGTTTTTGAAGGCTTATATGCAGTTTCCATATTTAGTTTATCTATGGTTGGTAATATTTAGTGGAATATATTTTGAGTGGCATTGAATTTATAAGAATGTGAGTGCATACCTATTTATATCTATATGCATATATTTACTTTTTGTTTTGAACTAGTTTTAAATGTATGAAAAGTTTGGGAATGAAATCAGCACAGAGACTTACTGCCATATGTTCATGTCCTCCTTCCCATGTATGTCTCACCCAGGTTTCCAATTTCAGTATCTACATTACAACTTTTAAAACTAAGAAAAGTAATATTGCTATGCTGTTTTTTCCTGAGACAGTGTCTCACTTTGCTGTTCAGGGTGGTCTTGAATTTGCAATGTAGCCCCAGCTGGCTTTGAACTCACAGAAATCGTATGGTCTCAGCCTCCCAAGTGCTGGGATTATAGTCTGGCAACACCACATCTAGTTTGAGTGGTGCTGGGGAATCAAACCCAGGGTATTGCCTTTACTAGGCAAGCACTTTAACTGCTGAGCTATGCCCCAGCCTGGTATACTACTATTAACTAAACTGCAGACTCTATCCAAATTCTATCTTGTATGTTTTAAAATATGATGCTGCAGCTTGAGTGGGTGCAAATTTAGAAGGCACTAGGCTAGAAAATGTTTGCAGAATGGGCTGAACCATTGCTTTATTTAATTTGTAGATTAGCTGGCTGAGAGCTAGAAAAGCTTGACAGTAATTGTGGATTGCTCTGCAGAAGAAAATAAAACCCACAAACTCAATTAAAAACATCTCACACATCCTGATCCAGCTAATACCATAACTCCTAAGCTGTCTATCACCACTGCCTGGAAGAACAAATTCTTTTGTAGCTAGGAAAACAAGTTACTTAATGACAGAACCTATAGGAAGTGATGCTTGGGTGAGAATCTGAAATGTCGTGCTTTCTCCATTAGGGTGCCTTTTCTCATCTTTTGAGTCAAGAATGAGCGTCAGCAGGTGGAACACACCCCTGGCTTTTTGGGTCCCTGTTGTAATGACCATGTAGGGTTCTGTCATGGCACATGTGGTATTTTATTGTTGTGATATGCATGTCTGCTTTAAACAACTCCTGAGTGTGGCTCTGTCTCGTTCATCTGTCTCTCAGTTCCTAAGGTGGTGCCTTTTATGATTTGGATGTAGAGTGTCTCCCAAAAGCCTCAGGTATTTAGATGTTGCAAACTGTCCATGTACTGCTGAGGTGGGGCCTGGTCAGAGGGGGCAGAACACTGGGGCTTGGCCTGGAAGGGGTGGGTCACTGAGGTGGTACCTGGAAGGGTAGCTCCACTCCTTCTCCACAACTTGGCTTCCTGTTTGCTATGCCAGGAGCAGCTTTCCACCAGCTATGAAGCCTTCACTGTGAGCTTTTACTATTGTCAAGTGTCCATGAATAGGCTGTGACCTTCTGAAAGTGAGCTAAAATAAATCTTTCCTTCCCTAAATTGTTGATGTCAGGTATTTCTGTCCCAGCAATGAAAAAAGACCTAAGACAATGCCTGAGGCCTAGCATGTGCCCATGGAATGAATGAATGAATGAATGAATGAGTAAATCGAATATCCGGTAAGTTCACCGCAGTACTTTTATATTCTGCTTGATCTTGCTGGGAAGAGAGCCCTTCACTTGAAAATATTCCAGGAAACAAGACAATGCCGAATGTCTATTAGAGAGGAAAAGCTGTCAAGGGCCTTGTGTTTGAGAAACAGGCTTTGAATACCAGGTGCGACCTGAAAGCTGCGTGAAAACTGTCGCCTTTACAAGCAGCCCAGATGTGTGGGTGCTGACTGTCTTGACTCAGTAGACTTATTGTATTTCTCAGGTAATTTTGTCCACCTCAGGAAAATCTGCTTTCTCTTCAAGCCAAAGGGTTCTTATGATCATTATTATTTGGCATTTCCATAGTGCATGTTTCCAGAGTGCTGTGTTCTTCCTTCTTATACGGGCAAGGCAGGTCATAGGTAAAGAAGGAGAGTTTCCTACTCTGCCAAAATGCTGGCATTCAGTTAATTGCTGGTGACTGATTCATCACTGAGGTAGACTGGGGAGGAGTTGGGGCAGACTTGTCCTCTCCACTTTTACAAGCAGGAAGTGTGCAGGAGAAAAGGCGATAAGAAGGGAAGACTGTGGAGGCTGAGGAAGAAGAGAAGGAGAAATTTCTTCCCAATGGGAGGGGAGCTCCCTTTGGATCTCTACCTTATACAGCTATCCTTTGTGTGTTCTGGGTTATATACCATAAAGTCTGATCAAAAACTACAGGGAATGTTTATTTTTTTAAAGAAAAGTTATTATAGTAAAAGACTGTAATGACATCACTAATTCCCCTTGAAATATTCCTCCTCTCTTGAAACACAATTATCTCTTCATTTTGCCACTTTCTGAAGCGGTTCAGGAATTCCTCTTTCATGAGTGTCTTTAGTTCTGCTGTTGTGGCTGCTTCGATGTGCTGAGTGGGTTCAAACCATTGACCTTCCTGGTCATTTTGAACTGGCAGGGGAGAGCCAAAAGCCACATAGTACCAGACGCACTGAAACAGTGCTTTTAAGGTAGACATCTAGAGGTACTTTAAAAAATGGCAAGAATGATGGAGTAAGTGTGTTGAGAGAGATTAATGGTAGTGTGTCTGTTATGGTTTGGATCTGGAATGTCTCCCACAAACCTCATGTATTTGGAGATTGTGGAATTCCTATGGAACCATGTGCTGCTGTTAAGAGGTCTGGCCTGGTTAGAACACTGAGGCTTGACCTGGAAGGGGTGGATCTCTGGGACATGACCTGGAAGAATATATGCTGGCTCCACCCCCTCCCTTTGTTCGGCTTCCTGTCTGCCATGCACAAGCAGCTCTTCCTCCAGCTTATGCCTCTACCACATGCTTCCACCATTGCCAGCTATCTGTGAATGGACTAAGACCTTCTGAAACTGTGAGCTAATAAATGTGACCTCCTTTAAGTCATGAAAGTCAGTTGTTGTGTCCCAGCAAGAAAAAATAACTAGCAGATACTGTGTTTTACAGTACTAGGTTTTTAAAATTCACCATATATTTGATCACCCCTTGTATACATTATTTATTTGTCTTGTGAAGGAGTAGGCTCCTTGAGATTAGGGCTGTTGTCAGGAGCAAATAGTTTAGGGGCTACTTTTATGAGTTTAGCGGTTAGTTTTCAGCACTCTCCTTCTGTTTTATTTTTTTTATCCTACCTTTTTCTAGAGCTTGTAAAATTACCATGCCAAGAAAAATTTGAAGGAATTCAGAAAATAAAAGTAGATTTGTAAAATGTTCTCATGGGAGATGTTGCAAGCAGTGTCAGGTGACAAGGATGGCACTGATTCGTGGGACCTTCCCATGTCTTGGAAACCTCACTTCTCCCTTTGAAGCCCCACTCAGAAGTTCGCTCTGGCCATGTCCATGGAGAGATAGTGTTTTTTAGGGTGATTCTTGGCAGTTGGAGTTGTTGACTTGATAAAGAATGTTGTAAGAAGTCGTGTACAGACCTCCCCATTTCCTCTTTTGTAATTGACACATGACACTGGAGAATTTGGGTATTACTGGAAATGACCCCAAATATTTGTCTGGCGCACAACTTTGGAAAAAGGAAAATTGAGGAGATAAAAGCACAAACCCTTTTTCATCATCGGGTGAGTTAACCAAGTGTGGAAATGCTTAGGGAAGCATTTTTCCATGCCCTCAAACACTTAACCTTCTTGTGGGCTCCAAGTTTGGTTAGCCAGGGACCACACACAAAGGCCACCGGGGAGGTCAAACAACCTGCCTGGACCTCTAACAAAGCAAAACAGATTTCTGTCATCCAGGTAGAGACTTAGATCCTGCCACTATAGAGAGACATGAAAATGAAATAATTCCAAAAACCACAGATTCAAAATATTCATGGATTCCTGGCACCCAGCAGATGCTCAAAACAAAGTAGATTTCCTTTCCTACCGTGACTTCATAAGGATTTGGAGTGGGTGTCTGAAAGTGCTGTGTCTCAGTAAAGGCTTCATGCCATGCAGGTATTCTACACGTTTGAAGGTGTGGGAATTTCGGACCGCTGAGACTTCCTGACTGTCCCAATCTGGTGAGATGAGTCATAGCTGGAGCTGCAGCTCAGATTTTTCGTCTGCATCATAGTATGGCACTGGGAGATCATCTGGGGGCCTGAGTGAGGAAACACAGCTTGGCTCATTTCCTCGTAAAACCGCCGGTCTCAGTTCCAACTCAGAGGAGATCCATGAGCACTTACACCCACAGGGGCTGCTGCTGCAGCTTCTATTTTGGGCAAGGATGTCATCTCAGATAAACCACACCTAGGGCTTCCTCTTTCATACTCTACCAACTGCTCATGCGTATGTCACGCAGAACTCTAAACCCAGAGGGGAACATGGAGCCTTTGACACCAATTGCTTTATTGGTCTCCAGAATTTTCATTGTGCAACAGAGTTCTCACCATCTGGGACACCTATGGCCAGGCAATTCGGTCTACCTCATGTCCTTGGCCTAAAGACAATTATCCCTGACCATCTAGCACTATTTACAGCTAGACTCCTCTTTTTCTTTCTTTTTTTTTTTTTCTTTTGAGGCAGGGACTTGTTCTGCAGTTCAGGCTGACCTTGCAAGAATTACAGGTGAGTGCCACCACGAGCCACTTATGTGGTGCTGGGGAATCAAACCCAGGCCTTGATCTTGCTAGCCAAATGATTTAACCACTGATCTATACCTCCAGCTTCTACTACTAGGTCCTTATTGCAAGCTTAAAAGCCAAACCAAGACTTCCCCTGAGAAAGGGGAGGATGGACGCTACTCATATGTATACTTTTTATTTCTTTCCTTGTTTCTTTTCTTTTTTCTTTTTTTTGTTTTTTGAGACAGGGTCTCACTGTGCTGCCCAGGCTGGTCCTGAACTCACTGGTCTAGGTCGGGCTGGCCTTGGACTCAGGACAATCTTGCCTGCCTCAGCCTCCTGAGTGCAGGGATCACAGGCATGCACCACCAAGGCTGGCTTTTCTGTGGTGCTGGGGAATCAAACTCCAGTACTTAGCATTTGCTAGGCAAGCACTTTAACCACTGGACTATTTCTCCTTCATAGAAAGTTCTAGAAAGATTATCAACATTTGCTAATCCTTTCCTCCACTTCCTGGTCATTCTTTAGGTTACTGTTTGGTTGGTTCCTGCCTCATCTGCTAAGAAAACATCTTGTGGCAGGGCCATTTGCCTTTACTTTTCTTGTCTCTCCAAAGTGATCTCCATTGTTATTCTTTCATCCTCCTTAAATATACTCTCTCTCTCTCTGCCTTCTGTCTCAGTCTCTCTCTCTCTGTCATGTATATACACATGTGTACACACACACACACACACACACACACACACACACATGCACGCACGCACATAGTGTGTAGCACTTATGGCTACTTACCATGCTCTGCCCTTAGAACTGGTACCAAATTATGGATATCTATCTGTCTGCACGCACGCGTGCACTTACACACACACACACACACACACACACACACACACTCTTCAATGCCACTGCTAGGCCTACTTCCCATTATTCTTATTGGAGGTAATGAACCTATGAAGTTCTGAGTAGATCTTTTGCACTTCCTCTTTTGAAATATATTTCTCTCTCTTGCAATAATTTTATTGTCAGGACTGATCTCTGACCTAGAACTCTGTGATTATGGAATTACAGGAAACTCTTAGTAATCCTTTAGTCTAATTTCTTAAACAGGGCAGACCTCCTTTTTCATACCTTTCCTAATGGATATTAATACTGTAATTATACTTTCACCATCTCTGCTTTCCCCAGTTTTAGTTGTGGTCAAATTATGTCTGAAGATACTAAGTGGAAAATTGCAGAATAACACCCTTGAGTTTTAACTTACACACCATTCTGAGTAAAGTGATGAAATCTTGCTCTGTTCCTCCCAGGGTGTGAATCATCCCTTGGTCTAGCATATCCTTGCTGTATATGCCCCCAACCTGGTAGTCACTTATAGTAGTTGCCTCAGTTATTAGATTGACTATCATGATTTTATAGTGCTTGTGTGCAAATTACCTTTATTTTACTTAATAAGTGGCTTAGAGACATAACAATAGTGAGGCTAGCAATTCAAATATACCCAAGAAAAGCCACAAAGAGCTTTGTTTAGCAGTCTCCAACATTTTTGAACCAAGGACTATGTGGGAGAATTGGGCAGTATGGTCCTGGCATTACCACCTCAGCTCCTCCTCAGATCTTCAGGCATTGACTTCTTATAAGGAGCATGCAACCATGATCCCTCATGTGTGCAGTTCACAGCACTGAGCTGCCGTAAGAATCTGCTGCAGTGACTGATCCGACAGGAGGTGGAGCCCAGGTGGTAGTGTAAGCAATGGGAAGTGACTGTAAATACGGTTTAATCTTGACATTTGACACACATTCTGGTTTGTGGCTTGGTTCCTAACGAGTTGAGGACCGCTCCTTTAAGGGAAAAGGTAAACATCTCCTTACAATAAAGCAGTAAAAAGAAAAAGCCTAAGTTGCTATAAGATCTGTGGTGAGAATAAATCCTCTATCCAGAAATTGTGGAGAAAGGGAAAAAAATGCATGCTAGGCTTGCTGTTTGCACGCCAAACTGCAAGCTTTATAGCCACAGCGTTGATAAGTGCTTGGTTCTAGGGTTCAGGCCTCTCTATGGTTTCAGGCCTCCACTGGGGGTCTTGAACTATATTCTCCACAGAGGAGAGTGCACTATTTTACTTAGTATTTATCAAGCATAAACTATCTATTGTCTTAAGATTGGTTATTATGGATGGATTTGTTTAATCTTTAGCAATCAGATGGGCAAGGGCAGTTTAGACCTTGTCCTTTATAAACATGGGGAAATAGCGGAATGTCTTATCCAAGCAAGTGGCACAGCGAAGCATGGAAACCAGGCAGTTTGGCAAAGTGAGACACTTCCCTTGCTGTGCTTTACTGTGCTACCTCTGTTGTCAGCCAGTGTTTATGTGAACACTTCCCGGGACGGAGCGTGCTCTACTGTGAGCTGGGGACTCAGCCCAAAGTTGTCTCCTGCATGCCGTCTTTCCTAGTTCCAGCCTTTAAAACTATACGGAGTAGCCTGCTCCAACCACCATGAGACAGTCATTCAAGTATTTTCAAATATTAAGAATAGTAGCTTCTGTTCATAGAAATAACATATGCTCATTGTAGAAAGTTTGGAAAATCCAGAAGCATATAAAGGAATTAAAATCTCTGATAACCAAGGAGAAAATAAACATCAGTTGCCAAGAATCTATTTGTTTTTTGTTGTTGTTGCTTTTAAGATTCACGTCTTATTAATAAAACTGTGGTCAATTAAAACACTAGTTCCAGCAAGCCAGATTTTGTCTTTGTAGCAAATGCTAAATGTAAGAATTTATATCTATCCCTCATAATACTTTTTTATTTGCTTTGAACCTCTCTTCTGTCTTACTGAAAATGTTCTGAATTCAGATTCTTCTGTCTAATATATGAGCCTTCAAGTTCTGCAGACTATGTGGTCTTGGTAATAGGGGTTTCTTTCTGTCTGTCTTTCTCTCTCTCTTCCTTCCTTCCTTGGTTCCTTCCTTGGTTCCTTTCTTGGTTGGTTCCTTCCTTCCTTCGTTCCTTCGTTCCTTCCTTCCTTTTTTCTTTTAAAGGCAGGGTCTTGCTCTGTAGTCCAGGCTGGTCCTGAAGTCACTATGTAGCGTAGGCTGACCTCGAACTCATGGTTCTCTTCCTGTCTCAGCCTCCCAAGTGCTAGGAATACAGGCATGCACCACCATACCAGGCTTATGTGGTTCTGGAGAATCAAACCCATGGCCTTGTGCTTGCTAGACAAGCATTTTAACTGTGGTGGTAGGGCTTTCTAAATTATTATCTGAGCCACTGATAAAATGCTGGGCAGAACAGAACTCCGTGCTACACTAGCAGGGTCCTCCCTCCAGGTTCCTGTCAGTCTGCTCATCAGCCATTGAGCATATCTACCTCAAAACCCACAAATCCACATGACTGCATTTTCATCAAGCCCACATTTTTTTTTCCCTCACCCTGTCTATGAGGATTAATGACTTAACCAAATGCATCACTAAAATTTGGGTAAGATTTATCTACGGCATTTCCCCCAATTTTCCTGATATGGTAACTCTAAAGAAAGAAAGCTAGATATCATTTGTCATGATCTTTTTCTTTGCAAAACGAGGTGGACCCTGATGCATCATTCCTTAACTTGTAAGCATTCACACATCATCATCATCTGAAAACTTCATTCTAGAGCTTTCCTGGAAATCATGCTCATCTGTGACTTCAGACTTCTCACAGCCGTAGAAGTAGCTATGCACACCTATGGTGGCTCAGCCTAGTATTTACTGGGGGAAGAAACAATCCCGTGGGTATGTGCTGACTTACTCCTTGCCCATGCGGAGATCAGCTTCCTGTCAACGCAGAAGAAACTGGGAATCCGTGGTCTAATAATACAGTCAGTGACAGAAAGATTGTTGTGTAGCTGGCGCTCCCACATTTCTCAATTGAATAATGTTGGTGAAGGATGGCTGTTTGTTTTATTTATGACTCTGGATCAACCACAAGGCGACCTGACTGTAAGTAGCAGGTGATGCATAGAAATCTTTTCTTTGTAAGTGAAATTCTACCTAAAATGTTCTAGTCTGGGAGGTAACTTTTTAAGGCCATCTGGTGGTGAGACATTTTATAGAGTCGAGAATTTTTCAGTGATTTGTTTGCTGAGATTTTAAAGATCAGAGTTGCTTAAAGTAGGGCAAAATTATACTATGTAAGTAAAAGCAATCTGTCACGCTCTTTTTTGACTATCATCCTGGGTAAATAGGATCGGAAAGCTCTTGGGACTCCAGGCAGCCAGCCAATTAAGACGGGGACCTGCTTCCTCAGCCTCTTTCTTTACATTGAGTTCTCAGACGCATTCATGCTGAACAATGGTGGCTCCTTTTGACTGACTTCCTTGATCAAGGTGTTAGCCTTTGTCAATAATCTTGATCAACTAACTCAAAGAATTCTTCTTACTCATCTTTTCTGAGAGTCCTGTCACTGAGCCGGAGGGAGCTAGAGGTATCTTCCTGTACAGGTTTAGTCAGTGTGTGATCTCTACTTACTTGGGTTGGAGCAGTGGGAAGCTGAGGGCCTCAACCTTTTCACCTCTCTGTTACCATTGCATTTTGGGGGATGGGGCGGGCGAGGAAAGGTGATATTGGGGATTCAACCCAAGACCTGTGTGTGTTAAACATACGCTTTGCTACCAAGGACATATCACCCTTGTAGCCCTCCTGGGCCCGTAGGGCCTCCCAGGGAATGGGAGTATACTACACAATCACTGCCTTTCACGCTTGATGTGATGGCCTCCATCCATGTCCACCAAGAAGACTGTGATAGATTGGACCTGTGTCTTTGTTTGGGCAGCTCTAACAAAAATACCTTGGACTGAGTGGCTTGTACGTAGCAAAAATGTATTTTTCAGGTTCTAGAGGCTGGGAAGTCCTAGATCAAGGCACTGGCAGATCAACCCCCCCCCCCCCACCCCACCGCCCTGTGCCTTATTTCTATTAATGTATATAGGCAGTATGTAAGGGATACATAGAACTTGAGAATTTTGTCTGCATATATGTTGTGTCAGCTTCACATTCCCTTTCCCTCCCTGCTTTCCACCTTATCCTCCCTGACTCCCAACACTTTGCCTATTGGACTTTGTTAATTAGTGTTCTTGGTTTCTCATATTAGAGAAGTCATGTGATATTTAGCTTTCTGCATCTGACTCACTTTCCTAAGCACGATGGTCTCAAGTTGTATCCATTTACCTACAAACGACTCAAATCTGTTTGTCTACTGCATTGTGTATTGGTTTGTTGATGGATGTTTCCGCATCTTCCACAATATAGTTACTGCTCATTGTGCTGCTGTGAACATGGGTATACGTGTATCTCTGCTGTTTTTTATTTTCAGCTCTTTTGGAAAGACACTGGCAGATTTGGCGAAGCTTCACTGTTTGGTTTATATAGATGGTATGTTCTTGCTGCATCTTCACGGCTGGAAGGAGCAAGGCAGCTCTATGGGGTGGGGTTTATTTATCTAGTGTAGTGGGGAACTGACCCAGGGCCTTCACACTAGGCTACATCCCTAGTCCATTTTTAAATTTTTATTTTGACATCAGTCCTCACTAAGTTGCTACCTTTCCCAAGCTAGGCATGAACTTGTGGTCCTCCTGCCTCAGCCTCCCGGAGTGGTAGAATTATAGACCTGTGGTACAAGGTCTGACTCTTAGGACGTTCCTTTAATGTGCCACCACTCCTGGCTTGCATCCCAGTGTCTTTTTCCCATGACAATGTATAATGAGGAGTTCAGTTCATCTTCTATTTTATTTTTTAAAAAATTCCCACCATTTTTATTAATATATATGTATATATATACGTGTGTGTGTGTAATACATGATGTTTACAGTGAACTTGAGTATTTTGTGCACATATATATCACATCAGTATTATGATCCCTTTCCCTCCCAATTTTTGGTCCTTCTACACCCTCCCCATCTCCCGTAACTCCCACTATCACACCCATGTGGTTCTATAGGATGCCTGTATTCAAGGTTTCTCAAATCAGAGAAACCATGCGATATTAAACATATCTAATCTTCTGCGTCTGACTCACTTCACTCAAATCACCACTCTTTAGCTCAGCATCCCACCCCTAGAATAGGCGGCAGTTGCTATATCTTGATGCTTCTTCTCTGGGTCCAGCAGGGTTCTTTATTGGGGCAATTTGCCAGACTTCAGATGATCTTATCTATTAACTGGAGCAGCCAGTCAGTCAACACTAATGTCATGCCTTTTGCCAATAAAACATGCTTACTTTAAACTTGTTCTTTTTTCCAGAAGTTCTTATCTTCTCATCACCTGGATTTTGCAGGATAATTTTATAGAAAGCTTTAAAAAATGAAACAAATAACTCCGCTAATATAACTTCAGCCACTTAATACAATGTACCACAGCTACATCATTTGAGGAACTCTATGCAAAACGAAAATATGGTGTTCTTGTTATTAAGAATTTCAAGGGCTACAGGGGTAACTTCATTGATAGAATGCTTGCCTAGCATGAGCAAGGCTCTGAGTATGATTCCCAGAACCAAAATCAACCAGCTAAACAACTTACCAGCCAACCAAATAAAGAACTGGACTAGGAAGGCAGCCTCTGTCCTGTAGCCTGTGAGCTGGAAAAGAGGTTAGGCACCTGGTCGCTGGAAACCTGGCCTATTGCTCCCTTCAGTTGCCTTTCTGATCTTAGACTTTTCCTATTACTCAACATCACTATGATAAGGTAGCTGGGTTGGTTGGTTGGTTTGTTTGTTTCTTTCTTTCTTTCTTTCTTTCTTTCTTTCTTTCTTTCTTTCTTTCCTTCTTTCCTTCTTTTTCCTGTGATACTGGGGATGAAATCCAGGGCCTTTATACCAAACTACCCAGCCTATTTTCATTTTTTATTTTGAGTCAGGGTCTTGCTAAATTGCTAAGTTTCCGAGGCTGAGTTTGAACTTATGATCCTCCTGCTTCAGCCTCCCAGAGTGCTGGGATTACAAGCCAGTGACAGTGGGCTTGGCTACTTACTACATTTATTTAGTTGTTTTGACCTTCAGTTTGATGTCTTCTCTAACCTTAGCCCTTGAATGCTGGGGTTGTATACAGCTTATTGACCTTGCCAGCCTGACCTCTCCCATGGGTTTTCTTGAAGACTTGGAGGAGAAACAGTGGAAAGAAAGCTTATTAGGGATGCTTTGAAGATTGGATTTTTCTTCTTGGCTTTCAGGAGCAGAAAGAAGGACTTCTCTCCTCCAGGTTTCCCCTCCCATCTCCGACTCCCATGTGCACCGCTTCCTCAGGGTGAGTTGAGATGTCTCTGTTCAACAGCTGTCAGACAGGTGCTGGAATAGGCCAATACTCATAAACCCTGCATAAGAAATTCTGTTCTGAGACTCTCTGAAACAAACAAACAAAAAATTTCCATTACTTTAATCCTTGGGAAATTACTGCTCAATCTCTTGCCTTACCTTAACTCAGCCTCTTTTTGGATTGACCAGAACTGTTGTTGGCCAGAATTTCATGGACTTGAAAATTTAATAAAGAATTCTATTTCCTTTGTACTCCCCAGGGGTTGGTGGATTTCAGATCCCTGTATTCTGCCAAATGCCCCAAAGCTGCAGATGCTACACTAACTTAAGAAAACAGTTGAGATGGTCCCTTTGAGATGCGCTGCCCAGAGCTCGGAGTCTGTGCTGACCCAGCCGTGCGTCTCACCCACAGGCTGTTTTTTGAGCTTATTAGCAGAATTCAGACAAAATCTAAGAAACTTTTGATTTCAGTGAAAACAAGAATAGCCAGTTTTGAAACAAAAATGGAGGGAGAAATAGAAAAAAAAATTACATGATTCTCCCACAGCAGATGAAGAAGCAGGCTCAGAGAAGTTTTGAAAGAATCTGTTAAAGTCATATGTTCAATCTCCCCTTTCATTTCCTTGAACTTTTAGCATGATCCCAAGCCCAAGCCATCAGTGTAATTCAGGCTCTTCATGGTCAACGAGCAGCATTCTGGAGAGTCCTGCCTGCTGATAGCACTCTGGAGATATGCCCAGCAGATGGAAGTCATAGTAGGGTCCTTGTGAATTGCATTATATGAGGGCAGATGAAAAAAAACCCAAACAGAGGCATGGGGACACTCTTATAATGACAGAAAACAAGCCGCTGCACGCCAAATGCACACTGCAGACATACTTGCAGCCAGTTGGAGCAGAATGGGAGGACTGTGTCTGTTATCTAGGGAGGGCTTCCTGTAGGAGGTGCTGTTCAAAGCAAAGTTTTGAAGGTGATCTGGAGAGTGGGATGCATCATGGGAAAAAGAGGGAGGGCAGAATCTCTGGAAACTGAGAGGATGTTTTGGATTGTCTAGGCAACACATTCTACCTTTTCTCTCAGTATTATATTTCCTTCATCATGTATATAAGATTTTTGCATTGGTCTACATGATTCAGGCCAGTGATTTGATATCAGGGGAATCCTTGATGGTGTGTGTGTGTGTGTGTGTGTGTGTGTGTGTGTGTGTGTATTTAAAACATAGACTATGAGCACATGATGTGAGAACTTAATTCTAGATATAATAGCCAAGATATGAACAGTGTTGCTCTTTTAGTCATACTCTCTCTCCCTTTTTGCTTCTTTGAGATCAAGTCTTGAATGCTGCCAGGCTGGCCTTGAACTCCTGGACTCAAGGAATCCTCCCCTCTACCCTTCCCAGCCTGCTGCCTGCCCCCAGTCCCAGCTACCAGGAGGCAGAAGGAAAGATCCTTTGAGCTTAGGAGTGACAGGCCAACCCAGGCAACACAGTGAAACCCTTTCTAAAAAAAAGAAAGATTTTTTTTTTTCTGATTCATGGCTAGATAGGCATTCAGTTACAGTTAATCTGGATAAAGTTTACACTTTTCCTTCATCTTCCTGGGAATATCATATGTACAGAACAGCTGTAGATCACATTTTGCAAATGTGGATAAATGACATATGCATTCCGTGTAGATCTCTCCATCTCTACTTTCCCGAACGGTGAGCAGAAAACCTTTGTATTGACACAAGCATCAATTAAAGCAGGGATTTAGATCCCCATTCACAGGATTATACATCATTAAGCTTCATGGTTCTGATCGACAAAAGAAGGGGTGGGTTGGCCTTCTCCTGCTTCATAGAACACGGCCTGTGCCTACCGCTCAGGTCCTCTTTCTAAGAGGATTTGAAAGTTGGTTTCAAACAGCTGTCAGAATGATCCCTCCCTTTCTTAAGGCACTCATTAGAAAATAAAACCAGATATAATTAACAAACAAACAAACCTATCTGCCTGCTGTTCTGACTTGTTATAATAAGTGTTATTTCTACTTACAAACAGTTTCCTGTCAGCCTCCTGCTGTTTCTTTAATAAGACTTCTGCACTGGGGAAGAAAAAAAGGTCTGCATTAAAATTAAGGTTTGACTTGTTATCACTTCTTTTCTTGCACATCCGTGTTCAGATCCAGTTTGCTTTGAGGCTGAGAGAAGCTAAAATGTCTATACCATGACTGTGAGGGCGAGGAGGGGCCTCTCTGCTCCTACAGTTGCCTGAAGAATGGAGCCATCTTTAGACAAACATTGATGTTCCCTCACTATGGGACCTGTGCAGCCCCTGTGGCCCACAAGTTCCCCAGGGCAGTCAGCCTGGGTGGTGCTCTAATACTTTTGACAATTTCCAAAGGCTCAGGTGAGTGGACATATATACAGAGGACTCGAACTTTCCAAACTGGTCTGTGGGTGTGATGAACACAGGGGCTGTGATGGTTATTACTAGCAGTCAACCTGAGCCAGGCTCTATGGAGCAGGCCTGTCATCCCAGCACTCTGGGAGGTTGAGGCAGAGGATTAGAAGTTCGAGCCCGGGCTGGGCAACTCAGTGGCCTAGAGAAACCCTATCTCAAAATCAAAAATAAAAATGATCAACTGGACTGAATTAAGAGGCTCTTGGAGAGGTGATTGGATCATGGGGGCACTTTAGTCATCAGTGAATTAATCCAGTGATGTTCACAGCTGAGTATGGTGTTAGGAGATGGGGTCTAGGTGAAGGAGATGGGTCACTGGGAGTGCCTTTGGAGGGTCTCTCTTTCCCACTGGTGAGGGGCTTCTGGGCCACCATGAACTAAGCAGGTTTGCTTGCCACAGTCTCCTACAATGGTGCTCCTGCCTTGAAGCCAGTTTCCATGGACTCAATCTTCTGAAACCATGGGCCAGATAAACCTCCCCTCCTTTAAGCTGCAGGTTTCAGGTATTCATTCAGCAATGTGGACTATGGTTGTGGAACAGAATAATTATGGAGTTGCTCATGGAGCAGCTACTGCAACAAAGATAATGCTGTGTGATCAGAGATTAGGAGATTATGACTTTCCTTCTTGAACTTCTAAAATTGGCAAATGCCAACCACATACAAGAGAAAGTAAAATAGAGTAATGTTAACATGTACTCCTCCCAACTTCTCCCTCCTATATTACTTTTCCCCCTATTTTATTAATATATATATGCAACATGTAGTGGTTACAGTGAGCTTGAGTATTTGTGCACATATATACCACATCAACTTTACAATCTCTTCACATTTTTGGCCCACCCACACCACTGTCCTCCCAACTCCCACTATCACACCCATTTGGTTCTATAGAATGCCTCCTAAATTACTTTAGAAACAAATTCAAGACATATACTTTCATCTATAAGTTATTTACTATTATTTGCTACTAATTATTTTGTGGTCCTAGGGTTGAACCCAGGATTTTATGCATGGGCAAGCATCTGATCACTGAACAACACCAATTATCTTTTTGTAGTTATATATATTTAATGTCTTCATTTTTTAGACATACAAAGTCTTCATTTTTTAAAGAATTCTTCAATTTTTAGACATACAAACAAAAAGATTTGCTGATGTTGGTGTAGCTCAGTGGTAGAATGCTTGTCTGTTACACATTAAGACCCTGGATTTGATACCAAGCACAATAAAAAGAAAAAATGCATATAACTATAATATTATTAACACATCTAAAAATGATTAACAATTTCTTAATATCAAATACACATCACTTAAATTTCCAGTTGTCTCATAACCAGAATTTTTTTTTTTTTGAGACAGGGTCTTGCTTTGCAACTCAGGCTGGTCCTGAACTCACTATGGAGCCAAGGTTGGCCTTGGACTCACGGCAATACTCCTGTCTCAGGCTCCTGAGTGCTGGGATTTGACCAACCCAGCTCAGTCAGTCAACTGGGTACACGAGTGGGGCAATGCAGATGAAAAGAGAAGAAGAAAGAGAGATAGAAAGAAAGGAAGGAAGGTGGACTCTTGCAGGGGCAAAAGACGATTTATTCAGTATGAGCTTCCTTTTGTAGTCCAGTTGTTTACCAGAAAACATTGAGGCTTAACAATATTTACATGTTTATGACGGTTTAACAATGTTTACATAAGAAGGCTTAACATATTTAAGACAGCTTTTAAATCGGGGTCCTGCTCTGTAGCCCAGGCTGGCCGTAGACCCTTGGCAATCCTCCTGTCTTAAACCCCCAAGTGCTGGGATTACAGGCTTGTGCCACCGCACTCAGCCTCCCGAGTGTTGGGATTATAGGTGTGCATCACCACAACCAGTTTATGTGGTGCTGGGGAATCGAACTGGGGCACTTAACACTTGAAGACTTCTTTAAAGAAAGAACTTGGCCCCAGGTGGTCAGGAATGTTAAGCTGCAAGGCCTCCGACAGGGATTACAGGCATGCACAACTACGCCTGGTTTATGTGGTGCTGGGGAATCGAACTCCGGTACTAAGTGCTTGACTCAGTGCTTGCTAGGCAGGCACTTTAACCTCTGAGCCATTCCCCCAGCGCTCATCATGGAAATTTTAAGTTTGGAGCATGAGTCTTAGGAGACCTACAATGTGAACAGTTAATGTTTGTTGAGTTTTTCCCTCTCTTTAAAATAAATTGTTTATTTTGAAATAACTATAGATTTACTGAGAAGTTACAAACACAGTACTGAGAGCTATGTGCATTCTTTTTCCAATTTCCTCTTTATTAGCATCTTACATAACCATGAATGTATGGCAAAACTAGATTAACCTTGGTTCTGTGAGAAATTCAAAATATAAATATTTTAAAGAGCAAAATGGAAGACAGATGATAGGAAAAAAAGAGATCAACACTGGTATGTTATTATTAACATACAGACTTTATTCAGATTTTGGTGATTCCCAAATGACTCTTTTCTGTAAAAAGATCCAATTCAGGAGGCAACAAAGCATTCAGTCATCATGATTTCTTAGACTTCTCTGATTCAGGACATTTTTTCCAGTCTTGGTTTCATGACTTTGACAGTTTTTCATAAAATGATTTTTCACAGTTTTGGAGAGGGCTGGTGAATTGTGTTGTAGCATATCTAGTCACACATTTTGTACTGGTCAGATATTTTGATATTTGTAGAAAACTTTCTTTTTTTCCCTGCTGTTTCATTTTTTTATTTAACTAGATATTACTGTTTCTAGTCCTTTTCAGAATTCTGCCATTGATGGGGCATTTTCCATAGACAGGTCAACTTTCTAAAAGATTCAATCATGTCACCTTACTGCTGTCTTAACAGGTCTCATGACTAGGGTAGGGTGATAGGTTTTAGGAGGCTATCACAGAGATAGTTTCTTTCTCGTGGCATTACAGCGAGGGAACATATCAACAATACTCTAAGCTTTTTTAATCTACCCCCTCCCTCTAAACTGCAAAGTACTTTGGTTATTTTGATCTTAACTAATAGAGGCCATGGTCACTCTTTAGGCTGAGTAGTTGAGACTACTATTTGTTGGGCTGTGTTCTCCAGGTCCAAGAGCTAAGAGTTTGGTCCTCATCATGCTGGTATTGGGAGGAGCTGTGGATGTTTAGGAGGTGGAGCCTTGTATGGGATCCTTAGAATATTGAGAGTGTGGCCTTGAAATGAATTGTGGAACCCCCACCCGTCCTCTCCATCCTTGTTCATGACGTAAGCAGTTTGCTTTGCATGATGTCTTAGTTACTTTTTCATTGCTGTGACTCAATACCTGACACCCACAAACTCAGGAAAGGAAAAGTTGATTTTAGCTCATAGTCTCGAAGGTCACAATCCATTAAGGGGTGGCCGGCAACAATCGAAGTACATGGCAGAGAGAGAGGTGGAGGCAGCTTCCCTAGACAAACAGGAAGACAAGCTGAGGCTAGTTGAGACTAGTCCCGGCCTCCAGGAAGGCAGGTGCAGCTTACGTATCCTTTCAGGTCTCCGCCGAGTAACCAGTCCCTCCTGCATCCAGGTGTGGCCACTACACACCGTTAATCCTAACTTAACTGTAATCCACCCCTCCAGACCAGACCCCAATCCACCAACATCACATGGTTCTATTAAAATACATGAGACTTTTGGGGGACACTCCAGATCCTAACCACAACACATGAGCTCCTGCCATGATATGCATCACTGCCAGAGGCACACACCAGTGGAGCCACCTGATCTTGGACTTGGACATCCACAACAATGAGCAAAACCAAAACTTTTCTCTTTGTAAGTTAGCTGCCTTAGGTCTTTCTTTATAGTAATGGGAAACTGAAATATGCACAGAGGCCTCTCTGCTTCAAGTGCAAGCTGCTTTCCTAAGAGTCTCAGAAATTCTTGTTCATTTGCAACTCATAATAAAACAGGACAGAGTTAAATGGAAATCCAGGTTACCCTGCAGGCTGCTAGGCAACATTTGATTTTAGGTTGATGGTGGAGAGAAAATCTGAGAAATGATGCCCTTTATGGGAAACATATATTTAAAAATGACCTTGAAGGCAGTTCTTATGTCATTGAAAGTTTTAGCTAAGAATGCACACACACAGGCAGATAGACACACCCTGAAGAAGTATGTATATATACTATTGTAATTAGAAAGAGAAGAAATACACTATGACTTCAGACAATCCTTAGAAATGGGGAGGAGTCAAATCTTTTGATGTTGATTCTGACGGGCGTCCTCCAGCTGACACATGACGGAATGGTAACTGTGATTTAGATCTGGAATGTTACCCAAAAGCCTCATGTTCTTGGATGTTGTGGATTCCAGGTGCTATTAAGAGAGTGGCCTAATTGTAAGGAGTGGATCACTGGGGCTTTACCCAGAGCCGGGAACACTGGGCTAGGACCTGAAAGTGGCAGATCACGGGGACATGACAAGGATGTATGCCAGCTCCACCCTTCCTTGTTCTTTTGGCTTCCTGTCTGCCGTGCTTTGAACAGCTTCTCTCCAGCTAGGCCTACACCATGTATTTCCACCATTACTGGCTGCCCATGAATCAACAAGACCTTCTGAAACTGTGAGCTAAAAAAAAACTTTTTCTCCTGTAAATTGTGAGTGTTAGGTGTTGTGTTCTGAAAAGTAACTAAGACACTAACAGATGTGTATGAAGAAGTAATGATTGACTCCCTCCTGAACAGAGTGCGTTATACTTTACTACTTTACCTTTTTTTTTTTTTTTTTTTTTTGCCTATGATCCTTAACATCATTGTTGAAGCACTCGAGGATAAGGTGGGACATGTTACCTTTTCACAGATAAAGAAACTGAGACATCTAAGAGAGATCCTATGACTTGGTCATGAGGAAAGGGGATTAGAATACAAGTGTCCTTCCTTTGCACACTGCTGCCAGAGAAGATTCTGGCTGGTGTCATCTAGTAGTAACCTTTGAGAATAATTTTTTTATTCAGTATTGAACTTTTCAGAAGGAAAAATACTCAAAATTAGAATTTAAGTTGTTATAAGTTAGTGGAGCCCAAGTGAGATATCCAAATGTTGATGGGAAGACTTGTGCTCCAAATCTGGTTTAGTGTGAATATGTTTGTATGTGTGCACATGCGTGTGTATGTGTCTGTGCATGCGTGTGTGTGTGTGTGTGTGTGTGTGTGTGTGTGTGTGTGCCATAGTGAGCCTGGGTAGACCCATCCTGCCTTGACTCTATTTGTGTTCAGGAAGCAGCTATGATCCTGTTGGCAGAGGATTACAATCAGGAGAACTGACAGTTGGAAATGTCTCATTACAGTTGGTTTTTGGTGATCATCCACCTCCCTCTCCCAGTTTCCCCAGTGCAGAGTCCCCCTCAGGGTCCACATAGTCTACTTTCTGAGATCAGAATGATGTTCCTGAACCCAGCCCTGGGTAGCCTCTACTGGGCTCACATCGTACATATGGAAAGAGTTATTGCAAAGCCTAGAATATGAGAGAATGGAGAGAGGGAGAGGAAAAGGGAGAGAGAGAGAGAGAGGGAGAGGGAGAGAGAGAGAGAGAGAGAGAGAGAGAGAGAGAGAGAGAGAGAGAGAGAGAGAGAGAGAGAGAGAGAGAGAGAGAGAGAGAGAGAGAGAGAGAGAGAGAGGACTCATTAAGCTCTCCTGGGAGAAAGAACCAGCACTTAAACAGATCTTAACGTTATTTCACATCTAATTTTTTTATGTCTGGTAATGAAAATGCTGACACCAGGGTGCAACAGTAATGAAGTCCCCCTGGTAGTATGGGTGTGTGGAAAACTCAGACTAATGAGTGTGACTTTGAGGGCACCTTTAGTTTCAGAAGTGGGAATCTGTTGCTCCTTCCTCCTACTTGGTCTGTGGGCAGTGGGGTTTAATGATGCCTCATACAGAGTGTGCCCCAACCCTAGGAAGGTATTTCAAGAAAACTCTACTTGGGCTTCTGGATTGTTGGGCCATTAATATTTTTAATGGGGACAATAAAAGTTGCAAGTACTCCGGTCTCAGCGAGGGAGTTTGAATGGCAATATAATGAGCAAGCAGAGCCCTGGGTGGCAGGGCCTCGGGCTCTTGCTCTGCCCCCGGCTGGCTCTGGATCCTTGATTGGTCGCTTAACCTCACTTTCTGGGCTCTAGCGAAATGTACCCATAAAACTCTCTTTGACCTGTCTAGTAGGTAAGTTTTTTAGCACCAGCTACTTGGGAGCATAGATAGCAGAGAGAGTTCTAAAGGAAAAGGGAAAAATCATTACATTTTGAAAAAAGGAATTCCTTAATAACAAAGAGTGAGAGAAGGTCCTGCATGATGGCATTTTGGATTCAGAATGAAGATGTATTCGGCATTTCACATTTATTTATTTATTTATTTATTCAGTGGGAGCACAGGTTATTTGAGGAAGCTGAGAAAAAAAAGAGAGGTGAGAGAGAAAGAAATTTAAAAATGCCAAGAATAATCTATGTAATGGCCTCTCCCCCAGTTCTGCTGATTTACAACTTTTCCTGCTTATATATATATATTAAAAAAAAAACTTCCCACTTAGATTATTCATACTAGGCCTGTTTTCCTTGATATTCCATAGTGGGTCCTCCCTTTCCCTAGCTCCTCTCCCCAGCAATTGTTTGAAAGCCCATGCAAATCTATTTAGACTATTGGCCCTCTGAGGCCTCAGAACAATGACTAACCTGATTTTTTCCATAAGACCTATAGCCAAGCCTGGGTGTCTTACCTTTTTAAATGGGTTTTCTTGGGGACCTGATCAAATACCATTCCTAAAAAAAAAACAGACAGAGCCTGCTATCAGCCTGTCATGAGGGCATTTCTGATGTGCACTGAAGCTTGGATCAGAGTCAGTAGTGTGTTATTCTGGGGTCATCTGTTGGGTTGCTTCCCTTTTATTGGAATCTGGCTTTCCTTGAACTTTTTCACAGTTCCAGGTGACGTTTGCTCCGAACCTGGAGAGAATACAGCTGTCGTTTAAATTCTAGGTCCTGAAGGTTGCTGGAAGGATGAGGACACATCATACACCTCGCAGGAAACCAGGGCCAAAGTTTCTCCTGCATCTTTTAGGTCAAACCCAGATCCTTCTGGGCTATACTACCCATTTTGCTGTTTCTTGTCTTGTGTTGTTTTGTGTTCTTGAGGAACAGTAGTCTCTAACTCACTCTGACTTGTCCCACTCTGGATAATGTGAAGACTGGTCACGTTCTGATCCTAGTTAAAAGCCTGTGGTTGCTCCTTATCACCCACTTTGTGGACATCTTTGTTTCTTGTACTTTCCAGAGCTCAGGTCCACTGATGGGGTATTCTCCTGGGAAGGTTCAACATTCAGTGGTGACATCATATTTCTGTCTTGAACTGGCCTCACAAATTCCCTCCTGGCTAGATATTTGCTAAGGACACGGTATATATACATAGCATGGGTGGGAACTCAAGAGGCGATGTTCTAATCTCACTTCTGCTAGCTGTATAGTGACCTTGGAAATGCCCTTTCAATTCCAAGGATCTTATATTTCTTATTTGTGACTTGTAGATATTTGTCTAATATGAAGATAATCTCTAAAGGTCTGCTGCATAATAAATATAAATTTGACTTGGTGAGAAAAATTAACAACTTGTAGAATCCTAAAATTATGTTATATATTCACATATGTGATTGCAAAGAGGGATGAGAATAACAAAGAGATTAATCAAAGTAACTGCTTGCCTAGCTGTTCTCAGCTTGAGAATCATTTATTTTCAGTGGACTTTGTCTATTCAATATTGTACCAGCAGAGACATTTCTTCCTGTGCTGGCTACTGGGCTTAGATTTCCGAAAACCACCTATAGGTGGTTTTACCACCTATTTTACCACCTATAGGCCCAGTGCCTTGTGTGCCCCAACCATGGTGATTTATTAGTGGTTGGCTGTTACTTAACAATAATGCTACTACATCGAAGTCCATTCTTTCTGAAAGTTAGTTACACAAAACTGTTTTTTATTTAGGAGTTTAAGACAGAAAAAAAGAAGAAGAAGGAAACACTGTCTTAAACCAGATGGAGTGGGGGCAGATGCTGGCCAAGGTTCCTTCCCAGTGGCCCCTTGTAGGCTGAGTATCCAGCCTCTGCAGCCCAGGCAGGCAATTATGTGAATCCATGCACAACAGAATGGCAGATTGGTGAGGTGTTCAGAACGGGTTGAAAGCAGTGAACTATTTATTTGTCAGTGGCAATCCTAAACCCAGTGGCTGCAGAGATAAAGAATAAGGATTAACTTTTATAATAGGCCTCCCTCCTGTTCAAATACTTTTTTCTGAAAAGCATAACACACACATTTCAGCTTATTATAATTTTCCAATTAGTATTAACTCATTAGTACAGCATGAGTGAGTTTGGATTTTTCAGCCCAAATAATCAGGTAGTTGCATGAGGATCTTCACATATGTCCTTAAATCTCACCAAAATGCCCAAGGTTACTCCTTCCTTTGCTTTAATTAGAAAACTGAAATGCAAATCAGGACAGGGATCAAAAATTGATTTTGTCTCTCTACTAATTTGCCCCCTGGAGGAAGCCATGTCATCTATTTGCACATCAGTTTCTGTAACACCCTTATTTTATGTTGACATCTATAAAGATATCCACACTATATCTTTAGGTAGGAAAAGCAGACAATCAATGATCTATTCAAGTATTGATCAGTTTTCTGCAGTCATGAAGACTGTAAAAAGCCCAAGAGCCGCCTATAGTAATAATTTCATTGTCTTTCATGTCTATGTTAATGGTTTTGATCAGTTATAGTTCATCTCCTTGTGTCCACTTACTCTGGGTCAGACACTTAAGAGCTGCATTTCTACTCATGGCAGAGGGCAAGAGCAAGACAGCTCACAGAAATACCTAATGGCTCTTAAAGCTTCTGCTCATCCAAGGTATATATTATGTCTACTGTGGGCTAAGTCAAGTTACATGTTGACCATAATGATGAATAATTATATATTGTATTTACCTATAAGTAGAGATACACATAGAAAAAATCTAAAGCAGTGTTAGTCTCCTTTCCATTGAAGGCACAAATTACCTAATATCTACAACTTGAGGAGAAGGAGTTTATTCTGGCTCACAGTTTCAGAGTGTACAGTCCATGGTTGGCTGATTCCAGGTCAAAAGCATCATGAAGGAAGGTCATGACAGAGGAAAGCTGCTTGTCTCATGACCTTTAGGAAGCAGAGAGCAGGGGAGGAGCACCAGAGAGAAAAAGACCAGGACTAGAATTTAGTACCCAGAGTGACACTCTCATGACTCACCCAGACACACCCAGAAGTATGCTTTCCTGATCTCTTAAGCCTAACCAGTTGAAAATCAAGATGAGCTATCACATTGTTACTAAAATATTTTTAGGTCAAGAGAAATGAAACATATGTTCATATAAAGCCTGGTACATGAATTCTCAAAAACAACATTACTTATAGTAGTCCCAAAGTGGGCTCCAAATGTTCATCATTCAATAATAAATGAATAAATATATGTAGTACAGCCACAGATAATATTGTGATAGTATTTATATGGAGCTCTTGTCGTATTGTTCTCATGCTGGATTTTCAGATATTCTCAAACCCAGAATTTGGCTTTCTGTGTGTGCTCTTGTCTTAGAGATAGCTGTTCTCTCATTCCTGCTCAGCCATAGTAACCTGACTTCTCTAACCCCAACATAACAACTCTCTCTATCCTTGACAGTTGACCAAGTGTTGATAACAGCACTGATTCTGAGAATGGACCAATCTCCCCAGAACCCGCCTGCTTGCTGTCCCAACCAGTGGCAATTTTGTTTTGTTCTCTTTTGCCCAATTCCTAACCCACACCTAAACAGCCCAATCCCCAAATCTCACACTAGCTAATCCACCCACACTAAATAGAAGCTTTGTTCACCCCTTAAGCTGGGGACTTACACCTGGACCTATGACCCAGGCGTAAAGTATTGGGGGAAATAAACTTTGACTTCAAACTCTCTTGCTGCTGGTTGTGTACTTTTGGTTTTACCTGGGCCTTTTTTTAGACTTAACAGTTTTGACGTAAAAAATAAAGTTGTGTCGCATGCTACAACATGGTTGAGCATTGAATATATCATGCTAAATGAAAGTATCTAGGCACAGTAGGCCACATTGCATATAAAATTTATATAAAATTTGCAGAATGGGCAAATCTATAGAGACAGAAAACAGGTCACTGGATACAGGAGATGGGGGATGGAAGATGGGGAGTAGCTACGCTAGGTTTAGGGGTGTCTTTGGAGTAATGCCAAGGTTCTAGAACTGAATAACAGTGATAGTTGTACAATCTTGTGATTATATTAAAATCCCTGAAAAAATCTGTACACTGATACTGTGGATTGAACCCACGGCCTTTGCACTACCTTACATCACCAGCCCATTTTTATTAATTTTTATTTCGAGGTAGGGCTTTGCTAAGTTGCTAAATTGTCCAGGCTGGGCTAGAACTTGAAATCTTCCTGCCTCAGCCTTCCAGAGTGCTGAGATTACAGGCTTGCGCCACTGGGCCCAGCTGCGAATTTTACATTTTTAGAAAGAGAATTTTATAACTGTGACCTTTATCTCACCAAATAATATTTTCAGACGTAGTTGGATGGTGGGATTGTAGATAATTTTTTTTCATGTCTATATTCTAAGACTCCCTTAAGTCTTCTAATGAGTAGGTATATTTTTATATTCAGAGAGAAGGAATGAAGATATCCTTTTAGGAAAATACTAAACTTATCAGTTGCACAAAATAACAAGTTCCCTTGAAATGGCATTAGAACGCAATTCATAAATCCTTATCTCAAGTATTTGCAAGTTAAAAACTTGAACCATCTTTGAGTGAAGCACTTAAAAAAGCTGCCACCATCCTCTCTGTAATTAATTTGGAGAAGTATAATAGCAACGATAGAAATATCTAAAATCAGGAGAAGCTAAAAATAGGCTCCAAAAGAGGTATTTGTGGTCACACTAATATGGTTCATAAGAAACAGTGGTTTTCCAAAGAGACAATCAGTTGACAGCACAATATCTACATTTTTGGTTTTTTTCATATGGGGAAACGTCAGACCCACAGATTTATCTCTTAGTTCTGTCACCATCCAAATTACAGAATGTGAGTAGATGTCTTTTTGATGGCCAAGAGTCCCATTGCACTTTTGAGCGCCCTTGAGAGCTGATGATTTCTAGCCAGGCAGCCTGTTTTTCTTAGCTGGTGGTGCGAGGTATGTTGTGATGGGTAGAGGGTGATTCCAGGGATGTGAGGTGGAAGCCGAGTGTAGAGTGGTCATGCTGACATCAGGTGTGGGACATTTTTCTGTGTGTGGGAAAACTGGCAAGTGTGAAAGGGGGAGCTACATATAGAGTCCAGAGATGGACACTATCTAGCCTACCTACTCAAAAGAAATTCCTCCCAGGATCCAGCAAGTGCCATAGGCCCTCTGGATTCAAGGCTAGCTGGGGGCTCAGTGACCTAGTCTCTGCCCAACAAAATCTATCCTTCTGGACAGGTGAGGCCTCTGCCTGCCACAGAATTATATTAAATATGGTAAATGCAAGAGGTCAGCATGCAATCAGCAGAAAATTACTGTTCAGAAGAGTTGCACTTACGTGTAGGTGTGTACAAGCACATATTTCTAGAAAGGCCACAGCTTAGGTTCTTTACAAATAGCACACCGTAAGTGTAATTGGCTCAAACATTGCTGTTAGTCACAGTTTTGATCTGAAAGGTCAAATGGAACTTAAAAAAAAAAAAAAGAAGCCACCAAACCCTGAGACTTAACAGAATTTTGTTAAATGTTCTTTGGCCAGGAGCATTTATATATATAATGCTGTGAAGCAGGCTGTTACGAATTATTATTTGAACAGGGAAAGGGCAGAGAAGTTGTTCTCCCATACAACTGTGGCAAGAAAATGCCAGGTCTTGCTCTGCTCTACCTAAAGCAACTTCCTGGAGAACAAAACCAAACCCATACACAGCACTGGGGCTTAAACCACTTTTGTCTGGCAACCCCCATGATATTATGCAAATTCTAATGTGCAAAATGGATTACATCAGCAAGGTGTAACAAGAAGCAATCAGTGTTTATAAAGTGTGCTTTCTTCTCAGACTCACCTGACATTGTGCCCCAGGGGTTGATAAATCACTAGTCCTCCCTGTAGAGCTGGCCCGAGTGGTCACACACAATGGCTCCTGTGGCTTTATCAACACTAATGAAATGATTTTGTAAGTGTAATTTAAAATTTTTGTTTTGGGCTAGCCCAAAGGTTACCCAGGATAATACTATGAATTGTATCACATAGAAGGTACGAGTCTTTTAATTTAAAAAAATAATATTAATTGTGGCAAAAGCACAAAGTTTATCATCTCAACCATTTTTATGTGAAGGCTTCTAATTTTGATACTGATCTGGAAAAAAGAAACTTCTAGAGTTCGGAGAGTATAGCTGATTTTTTTCAAATGACTTAGACTATGCTTGGCACTTACTTAATAGGCAATATTCTGCATGTTTCTGTCTATGTGTCTATGTGTATGTATATGTATATATATGCAGAGACATACACACACACGTACTATATGAATGAATGAACAACTGCTAGGGCACAGTCTATATGTTTTCTGCCCACTCCCACCCTCACAGTAGGGCAGTCTCTGTGAACCAGCTTCTCTTCTCTTTACTGCTTTTGTGATGAACAGCATGCAAGGCTAAAGAAAACCATGTGGTTTGAGTCTGCAGAACATCAGAATTTCTGTGCATGAAGCTCACTGGAACAAAAGGACCAAATTTGTGATTTCTGACAGCATTTAATACCTGCCAGACATGCTTGGTTAGCTGGCACTGTGCTCCCCAAATCATCAGCCATCCTTCAATACATGTGTAATCAAGCCAGTGCGAGAGCGTGGGGTGCTGGGACGCTCAGGATGAGGAAGGGCAGAGTCTGTAGGCGGACCAGAGTCGGAGGGCAGAGAGCCAGGATGGGCGGAAGGCTCAATTCACGCTTAAGCTTCTGAGCTACTAGTTTTCTATTAGAACCACTTGAGAAGCTTTCCAAACCTTTGCAAAGCATTTCTTCACACCAGGTGAAATCTCTTGGGCCGTGAGAAATGGTGAGGCCAATATATGGGTGTTTTTAACTACTTACATTGCTCCAAAGTGCAGCTTGGTTTTGAGAACCCTGCTCTGGGCTGTCCAATGAGCATTTAAAAAAAAAAAAACAAAAAACAAAAACAAAAACAAAAAACTAAAATAGAGTCAGATTCAGCTCCTGAAAATCAACTCAGTGGAGAGCAGGAATTCTCAAACTGCATTTTGAAATCACCTGAGAAGTTTTAAAAACCACCTACAAACCAGATGTCGTGACCCCCACACTTGGAATGAGGCAGGAGGATCACAAGTTTGAGTCTAGCCTGGGCAACTTAGCAACTTAGTGAGATTTGTATTTCAAAATAAACAACAAACAAACAAACAGAAAACCTCTGGTGATACTGCTTCATGCAGTCCTGGGCTCAATCTCCAATAATGCAAAAACAAACACAAATAAAACAAAAAACCCAAACAACAACAGTAAACACCCATGCCTACCTGTGTCTCAGAATCTTGGACTGAAAAATTTTGGATTGAATGGGTCCAGAATGTAACCTGTGTTTTGGAATTCTGTTTTTTTTTTTCCTTTCCTTTCCTTTATTTATTTATTTATTTATTTATTTATTTATTGAGACAGGATCTCACTCTGTAGTCCAGACTGATCCTGAACTCACTGTATAACCTAGGCTGTCCTCAAACCCATGGCAGTCTTCCTGCCTCAGCTTCCTGTGAGCTCGGTAAAAATGTCAGAGGCAATCTCTATCTATGACTCTAGTATGCAGACCAGGCATAAATGGCGTGACTTGCAGAATCTCTACACAAGATCAAATTTAAAAAAAAATCAAATTAAACCCTCATAACTAAATTTACCACCTCAACCATTTTAAGTGTGTAGTTCAGTATGTTAGCTATATTCACATTATGCATAATCAAGCTCCAGAATTCTTTCTATATTATAGAATTGGAACTCTGTGCCTACCAACAGTTATCCCTTACCCACCCCTCCTCCTGGCCTGGGGGCTCCCCGCTTCTTTCTGTTTACATTCGTCTACTCTAGCTGCCTCTTGTAAGTGGAGCCACATGGTATCTGTGTTTCTGTGGTTGACTTTTTCACGTAGCATAATGTTCTCACGTTTCAGCTTCCCTGTAGCTTGCATCAGCATTTCCTTCTTTTCAAAGGCTGAGTTATGGTTCATCATGTGCCTATAGCAGAGTTTTCTTTTTAAATCTATTCATCTGCCTTAAACTTCTGAGTGGCTTCTACCTGTCAGCAATCGAGCACAAGTGCTGGGCGTACGGTATCTCTTTGCGATCTTGTTCCAAGTTCTTTTGCATATATACCTAGAAGTGAAATTGCAAGATCCTATGGTTAATTTTTGCTTTGAGATACCACCGTCCCTTTCAGTACTGGCTGCATTATTTCATATTTCTGTCAACGGCACACGAGGTTTCTGACCTTTCCACATCTTCATCAACACTGTTTATTTATTTATAATGGATTTGAGGTATCAAATCTTCCTTGTAATCAGCTCCCTGGCTGATTGTGTCCCGCTGAAGTTTGGGGACCGATCTGTTTCCTGGCTAGCTCTCTGGTGGCTGCCTCCTCACTGTGGGTTTCCCCATATTTTGTATTTGTAGCACTGATTATGGTATCACCTTCTAGACTTTTAAATATTTTTTTTCTTTTACGCAAATTGCCGTGATGTCTTGACCCCCACCTCTGCTGTTCTCTGGCAGCCATGGTGAAATGTGCCCACTGGGCTGAGGTCTGCAGAACTGATGTGTTTTTGCTTGAGGATGCTGTTTCCTTGCTCCCAAGGTCCCATCTGATCTAACTGTTACAAGGGGACAGGCTTAAAAGAAGTCATCTGAGTAGCCCAAAGTGATGAAATGGAATTGTGACTTATAGCTGCCTAGCAGCACATGGATAAAAAGGGCACCCACATCTTGCCTGAAATTCCTTCCATCTCTCCTACCCAAATCTCTCCATCCCACACCGTGCAGGATCTCTCCTCCTCCTTCCCCTCCCACTTCTATACCCTCTCCACCCTGCCCATATCCCTCCCTCTTCCTGTCCTCTACTTATTGACTCATCTCCCTACCTTTCTTCATGCCAAATCCATACTTAGATCTTATCTTTTCACTTTGTAGGACTGCAGCCCCCAAGTCCTGTAGCTTTCTGAGAAAAGACATTCCCTCCGGACAGCCAGAGAGGGGCCTGGTGATGGAAAAAGACAGCATTTCTTGTGTTGCGGGGAGTTGTGGGAACAGGAAACCCTTGTGCGTTAAAGGCTAGTTTGCACGTTTGTTTGTATTCTCTGCTGAACTTTGAATTCCTCGTGGGCTCTGTGTTGTGCCCCTTGTATCTTTTCCCCCACAGTCTAGTTTCTGACCCCTGGTGAGTGTTCAGACGGGTGTGACAGTTGACCTGTTGGTGACTTTAACAAGATAACTCAGGGCCAAGGGGTTAGTTTGACTGCCAGGACAGAAAAAAGGCCCCACAATGCTCAGTGAGTGTCATCACCTAGGATTCCCTTTCTCCCAGATACCACAGGTAAACCTTCCCAGGGGCTGAGTTGCTCTTGTAGCCGTCCGCCTGACATTCTGAACAAGACTTCATGATGGAGGTGATAATTTGAAAATCTAGAAACCGGCGGGTCCCTTTGGAAGTGATGTTTCATCATTGGCTTCTGATCCATAAAATCCGGTGCTTGTTTCTGGCCCAGAGCTGAGTACAGATCTTCCTTCCCGCCAATACACAGTCTATTCTCTAAGTTGATTCATCACTGCACACCTCTCCTCCTAATGACGGATAGCAACTTTTACTTGTCTTTCCTGCCTTTGAACACAGACATTAATCAGTGGGCCTAACATTAGGGAAAGTACACTGTCTCCAAAACACACGGGCGACCTTTTCATGTGGTCCTGAGGAAGCTAGACCAAGGGGGAAGAAACCCTTTAATATTCATCACCAGAGGCAGCTGTACATATTGTACTGTTTGCTTAACTTGTAACATCAATCTTCTGTGGCTCTGGGCATAAAACAGTAGGGAAAAATATCACAAGTTACTATAACGAGTCAATGGGCCGATAAGATGAATGCTGTTATGCTTCAGAATTGTGCCAAGTTTACATTGACGAAGTGATTTTCTTCTGGGAATCTGAAAAACAATGCCTGTGTTCTAATCCTGGGTGACTCGGACTTGGTCTTAGATTTACATACGACAGGAAATTGGCCCAATGTGGCTTCATTCATCTCCACAATGTCCCTACAGGTGGAATTTACGGTAAGGGTAGGGTTATTATTCTTTTACTAGTGAGATCTATAGAGCTTAAGCTTTCAGTCAAACTAACAAAATTCTGTGTTTGTTTTGGAACAAAGAAAAGGGCCTAGGTTTTTGACTCTGCCTACCCTTACTACAATGACAGTGACAACAGCAACATCAAAACTTTAAAATATCTTATGGTGAGACTGAGGACGTTTTGTTCATCAGAGGAAACTAAGTGGGTCTCATAGATCGAATCCATTCAGGACTGTTGGTTAGAATCACCTTATCGGTACCATGGAACACCTGGTCATTCAGCTTAACCACCACACTGATGGATTTATTTTTGAACATAGAAGAAAGAATGCTTGAATGTTAGAAGTTTACTAAATTGACTGCATGTGGCCTGTCTCAGTTATGGTAGCCTAATAGCCTTTGAGAGAAATAATCTGACTTTAAATTGTTATTCCTATACCTTTATTAAACAGAAAAGGCTCAACTATCCCCAAATCCTTCTTGCCATATTCTATAGCTGTGGTATGAATTTCAACACGTTCCATATTTCTGTTAGAAATTTTTTTGGTTATTATTCTTATTCTTATTATTACATGTAAAATAAGTGTACAAATTGGTATCCCTCAGAGGCAGAATATGGAGGTACTAACCCAACTGGGAGAAAGCAAATTGCTTCTGGTGTTTTACGCTTTCCAAGTTAGAGACAAAAGCATTTGTAATAGTAATAATGGCAGAAGATTAGAATTGTGTCTATTTGCTCCAATAAGGTCAACAACAGGGACAGTATGAGCAAGTGAAGTTACCGAACAAGAATTGGATAATCCATAAAATTCATCTGCTTGCTACATGCACTAAGCATATAGGTTCAATGGATACAGAACAGGAATCACTAATACCACAGTTTCTGGATTTTTTTAAAGCTAACTTTTATTAATTACCAAATAAAAATTGTATCTATTCACATTATGCAACTGAATGTTTTGATACATTTATATATTCTGGAATCACTAAATCAGGCTAGTTAGCATCTTTGTTATCTTATTTGTCAGTTTTTTGTGATGAAAATATTTAAAATCTCCCATTTTAGCACTTTTGAGCATGTAAAATGATATTCTTATCTGTAGTTACTGTGATACACCATAAATATCTTGAGCTTATTCCTTCTAACTAAAATTTTGAATTCTTTCATCAACATCCCCCAATCCTTCCATCCCATAGTTCCTGCCAAATACCACTCTCTTCTCTGCTTCTGAGTTGGACCTTTTTAGATTTCACAGATAAATGAGACCCTGTGAGATTATTCTGTTTGTGTTAGCTTTCTGTTACTGCAACAAGCATTTGACAAATATTGACTTTTGTAGGTTGATTTTGTATCCTTCAGCCATATTAAATTTATTAATACTTACATTTTTTAAAAAAATAGCATTTAATAGATTTTTTTGCCTGTGATAAAGCCTTTAGGGCTGAATTTTTTGATGTTGTTGCTAATTTTCAGAATTCTCTTAAATATGTAGTGTTGCTTTTGACATATCATTTTGGTAGCAGAGAACAATTTCATAATGTTTACTTTGGGCCAGGGGACAAATTTGGAAATTATCTAAGTCTCAGGAGTCTTAATGTCTTTCAGTTTTCTGCAGCAGGAGGTCAAAGTAGAATCCAGGTTCCAATCAACCAATCAAGTTCACTGTTGGTTCAAACTATGTAGAAAGAAACCAGCATCCCTGACTACTATACCCATGCCCATAGTTTGGCCCACGCACAATTTCTGTTTTGCCAGTGTTAAATAGCAAAATCTTGCAGTCCCTTTGGTGTATGAATCTTTTCCAATTTTGAGTATTTAAATCAGCCCTTTTGGCGTGCTGGAATCTGGAGCTAGTTAAACACAATGTGATGAACTGTAGAGTGTAATTGAGCCTGGTGGTGCAGGCCTGTGTTTCAGGACTCTGGGTGCTGAGGCAGGAGATTTGCATGTTTGAATTTTCACAATGAATTGTAAAGGTAATTCATTTCAGTAAAAACACCTTGCTCTTAATCCCACTCAAAATACTGCCTCTCCACCCCCACTTTGAGCACAAGTATCCCATCCTGCTTTCCACTTTCTGCAGCGGTTCTGGAAGTCCTCCTTTGTGAGTGACTATGAGAGGTGTGGTTAAAAATACAGCATATGCTGCTGCCACCCAACAGAAAGACATCCAATAGAAAGTGCCGTCCAATGGAAAGAAGGCTCATAAAAATATGACGGTGTGTCCTCAGTCACCTTATTCACTGAATGTGGTCCTGTGTGACTTCTGACTCTTTCCCAACGTCAAGTGACCATGAAAGGTCAATGTTTTGAAAAGATTCCTAACATTAGGGCAGCCACTGCAGGGCAACAAAAACCAGTCAGGACAGAAGGTGGCAAGAATGATGGGATAAGTGGGTTTGAAGTGAGGGGAATATTTAGAGGAGAATTAATGGCAACGTGTCTTTTACTGTAATAGCTTTAAAAATTTTTAAACATTCAGTATATTTAAAAAATCATATCTCCTAATTTGGAGGGGATGAAAGACTATTGGTGAGGGGCATGAGAAGTCAGTCGCTTGTATGAAATAACTGGCTTCATGAAGTTCTTATGAGATCTTTAGGCAGGGGCACACCAGCATCTTTAATTGGGGGGGGGGGACGGGGGACGGGAAGGCTGCTGCTTTTGGTAAAGGAGTTATGCTGGAGTCTGAAGACACTCAGTTATCCTGATCCTCCCCAATGTCCTCTTTCCAATTATTGTGGCCCATTCTTCCACAAATCGTGGTCTGACATTCATACAAGAGATCTCATGAGAATTTTAACTTGTTCTGTGTTAAAATTCAGTGTCTGGAGCCAAGTGGTATGCAGGTCTATACTATCATGTCACTCCACTAGGCTGAGGAAGAAGGATTGTGAGTTTGAGCTCAGCCTGGGAAACGTAGTGTATTAGTTTGGGTTCTTTCAAGAGGCAGAATTTTCAGGAATTATAACAAAAAGGATCTACTAGGAAGATTTACAAATCCAAGGATAGAGACAGTCCAAGATGGCAGCCTGCTCGTGCGAGAGCTGGAGCGTCTGATGGCTGCTCAGCTGTGAAGTAGACCTCCCAGGACTGCGGGACAGCCGGGGAGACTCTGCTAAGGATCTCGGTTGTTTGAAGAACAATGGCGAAGACTCGAGCCTGAAGATCAGTGACTGAAGACCAGCAGTAGGCAGACAGGTGCAAGTCGAGACTGGAGCAAATCTGTGGTGAAGATCGGCTTCTATAGACAATTGGGAAAGCGAGAGCTTTCCCAGAGGAAGAAGCTGTGGCACTCTTTCTTCTTCCTTCCTTTTATACCATTCGAGTTCCAGTTGGGCCTCCGACCACTGGGTGGGTGCTCTTCCCTCATTTGTTGTCTCACAAATCACTCACACTGTGATATTCCAGGATGGTTCTCAATTCCCAATGTAGGCATGGTTACCGAATTCTAATCTAGGCGTGGTTCCTGACTGCCTGGAGTTGACATAATCTCTCTGACTGTCACACATAGCAACTTAGGAAAATCATCTAAAAAAAAAAGTTTTGGTTATGTCAGTCAATGTGGAGGCCCTGGGTTCAAATATTACAGACGGGGGAATGTAGCTCAGTGGAGGAGTATATGCTTAGTGTGTACAAGGGTTTGAGTTTGATCATTAGCACCACCACTACCACCACCACTACCACCAAAAAATTCTTTGAGTTGTAGAGATTCTCTGTTTCTTCAACAGTCTTTGAACCTGAGAAGTTAAATTATTTATCCTTTTTTTTCCCCCTAAGGCTCACTGAAACTAGTAGAGTCAGCTATTTAAGCCCATATTTCTTGTATTTGTTGCCAGGCCCAGTGGTGTGTGGCAGGAATCCAAAAGTCTAGTTTTCAAATTTTTCATATACATGGTGTGACTGTGCATTAAAGAACATGCACCCAACCTCTCTTTCTAGATCTGTGGACATCAGTTTACAGGACTTGAAAGCACAAGTTGGGCTATGCACTTCAGTATCTGCTGCTATTTTTTTTAATACTGGTTTGAAGGAGCCAATAAGCAGACACTGCACAAGAGAACTCTCTCCAAACCTAAAATTTATGAATAATGCATAACTGTCTGTGACTCACCAAAAGCAATGAGAAACAAAACCCAAACAGTTGGCCACCCCCTCAGCAACCCTCAGCCAGTGGTCCCACCCCTCACCAACTGTGAATGGCAATATTTGAAGGTAGCAACAAGAACCAATGATGCTGGTTTATCTTTAGCATCACCCATATGTTTACTTGCACTCGGTGAAGTCAGAAGCGACTGAGCCCAAGCAGAGAGAAAAAGGTTTTCCAACTGCTAAGGTGTCTGAGTCCATTTTCTGTTGCTATAGTTGCATACACAGACTGAGTAAGGTATAAAGAATGAAATTTTATTTTGTTCACAGTTCTTCAAGGCTTGGAAGTCTAAGTTTCCATAGCTGTTGTGTCCTGTGAGGTTAGTCTTGTTGGCAGGGTAACCTGTGCTGGTTCTCAAGGTGACATAGTATCAGTATTTTGAGACAGAACAACCTAGTGTAGGTTTCTTCTCCTGTTTTAGCAAAACCACTATGTCATCTGATTTGGGGTTTACCTTTCTGACTTCTCTTGACTTTAGTTACCTCCTGTCTCAGATATTTTTTCGTTGCTGTGACTCAATACCCGACATCCACAAATTCAGGGGAGGGAAAGTTTATTTTAGCTCATAGTTTCAGAAGGTCACAGTCCATTCAGGGGCGGCGGGCAGCAATCAAAGCACATGGCAGACACTGAGGTGGAGGCAGCTTCTTACAACATCACAAGCAGGAAAGCAAGTGAGTCTAGTCCTCAAGGAAGGCAGGAAGCAGCTTATGTATCCTTCCAGGTCTCCTCCCTGTGACCAGCCCCTCCTGGATCCAGATGTGGAAAGTGTGGCCACTACATGCCCTTAATCTTAATTTACATGCCTGTAATCCACCCCTCCAGACTAGGCCCCAGTCTACCAACAGCACACGGTTCGTTAGACAATCCATAACATTTAAATACATGAAACTTTTGGGAGACATTCTAGATCCAAACGACAATACCTCCCAGAGGTCTCCCTTCTAAGTAACATAGTCTAAGTTTCCATCCTCTTCATATCTCACAATGGAGATCAATTTACATTATACTTTTGGTGGGAACATTCAAAGCATGGCATAGAGAATCATGGAAATGAAAGACGTTACCAAGATCATTCATTTCCCCAACCAACAAAGGTGAATTTACCTTGAACTTTTTCCAGTTAATATATTGGAAGCAACCCCAGCTTTATAATCAGACAGACCTGGATTCAGTCCAGCTTCTGTTGCTTGTGAGCTATATGTCCTTAGGCAGGCTACTTAAGCTTTCCTTTCTTTTTTGTAACTCATCAGTCAACTTTATTCTCATTTTAGAAAAAAAGGAATAGTAAAAATAGTTATCTTTAGCACTCAGAGTTGTCAGTTATTAACAACAGTAACAGACTGTATTCAATTAAGCAGATAAGGAGTTAATTAAAAGGATTACTGCTCACACAAAATGCTGTGGTTGGGAGAACCCGAGAGTCATGCTTGAGGTTAAGCTTGTGGGGTCAAGGACTGGAACTATGCTGCAGATGTGACCCAGTAAAGAAAGCTGTTGACCTTGCTTTTCCCCAGAACACAGAATGGCTGATAGGAACTCAAATTCTGTTGCAATTCTGCCGGCACTGATACTGCTGCCAGGAATTGATTTTGCAACAACTGGTACCTCTGGCAACTGGTCGCATCTTCTACCATGCTTGTCAATCAGTGGGTCTCAGGCATTACCTCCTTCCTCTGTTTCATAATTTCTCATTCATCTGTTGCTTGGTCCATCTGAATGGCAGAGCCAAGGCTTCATATCTGTGTTTTAGCTACCAGGATCTTTGAGGAAGTATATTTTATAACTTTACTCTGGGTGTGTGTGTAGGTGGGTGGGGGGATCATAAGGCATGAGGCAGCTGGAAGACAGGGCATGTGCTATCTCTCAAAGAATTATAAAGAGTCAGTAAGAATGTCAAATGTTTGGCATGATTGTGAGTTCGGTATTTTTTTGTTTCTTCTCTTCCCCCCACTTGTTTTCCTTCACAAAAAAATATTCATTTACTCATTGGGTTAAGCCCCCAGTCTGGTTAATATCCAGGCAGGATTGTAAATATGGTGGAGTAGAGCCTTTGATCCAGGAGGGCACTTGGGAAGATGTCTGCTTCTGACCATCATCATGTCATGCATGGATTGACCTGTTGACCTCTGAACCTTGCCTGCCCTGAGCCCTTCTTCCTGTTTGGCTTGACCTTTTTGACTCCTACTCCTTTGGCTTGCTCATGACTACAGCAACCCATAGACACCATCCCCCACTGTTTCATCTTGATCTCTTGCCTTGTAGACTTTCAGTTTATAATGAATCTTGATACCAATTAGATTCTGTTGTAGCCTTGACTCCTAGACAGCTTCCAAAACATTCTTTCTCATATTTGTATAATTTTGAAAGACTTCTGAAAGAAGAAATACTTCTTTCTATAGTGGGACCCTGTCTCAAACAAAAGAACAAACCAAAAAAAGAAATCTTTCTTTTTTCTTTCTTTCTTTCTTTCTCTCTTTTCTTCTTTTTCTCTTTCTTTTGCAGAGTTTGGGGTTGAACTCAGGTCCTCACACATAGTAGATAAGTGCTCTACCACTGAAC
This sequence comes from Ctenodactylus gundi, assembly GCA_004027205.1. Lineage (NCBI taxonomy): Eukaryota > Metazoa > Chordata > Mammalia > Rodentia > Ctenodactylidae > Ctenodactylus > Ctenodactylus gundi. Next base: position 546,881 of record PVKB01000720.1, on the reverse strand, counting down.
TGTACCTTTTATTTTTTAGACTTACAAGATGTTTGCCTATCTTTAATGGAAGAGAAATGAATAAAATCTGAAGGAGAGATGAAACAGACAAAAGAAAAAATTACAGATAGATTCCCTAGTACCCTTGTCTTCTATTCCTCTTCCTAAGAAATAGTTCACTACGAATCTGTATACAGAGGACGGAAGTGAAAAGCCTACAAGAATACCTGCAAAAACCAAAATTTCTTCCAAGAAGGCCGGGGGTGTCGCTTACTGGTAGAGTGCTTTCCTAGCATGTGCAGGGTCATGGGTTCAATCCCCTAGTGGCGAAAAAAAAATTTTTCAAGAAAAATCTACCGTCTTTCTTACTGATAGGTTTTCTCCAGACGTTGTTGTCTTAGTTATTTTTTCATCGCTGTGACTCAATATCTGACCTCCACAACCTAGCGAGGAAAGATTTATTGTAGCTTACAGTTTCAGAAGGTCTCAGTCCTTTCATGGGTGGGCAGCTGGAAATGGTGGAATCACACGGTTGAGCTGCAGCTAGAGCTATATCTTCCTGGGAGACACACATCCTCATAGTATCTTGGAACAGAGAGAGACTGGGAGGAAGGGTGGAAGCAGCACATGCACTCCCCCCACCCCCCAGGTCAAGCCCAAGACATCCACCTCTTCCATTGAGGCCCCACCTCCCAAGGCCATACATTGTGCATAGGAACGTGAAGATTTGGGGGGATGTTCCAGATCCAATCCATTATACCTGTTAAGACAGTTTTTATTTTCTCTTTGATGTAAGCTGTACTATTTAAATTGCCCAAACTTCCAAAATCAAATAAAGTATTGTGAGCATGACCAGCCCGTCCTCAGGGTGTTAGGACTTTGTGGACTGAGAGAAGGCCAGGGGGAGCTTGGGAGAAAGCAGCCTGATTCTCTCCTGCCATCATGGCTGGGGGGCTGGAATCTTTCATCAGTGATTACTTATTCCAACATTTCTGATAGTGTTCAACTTCACTTGGTAATTTGGGAAACATTCTGTTTGTTCACTTGTCTGGAAATATCTTCAGAAGTCCCGAGGTCTGTTTACTGCCTCCTGGAACACGCAGTCTGGGGAAATATTCACAAAAAGATATGGATTCGTGTCCACAGTTGGTGTGGAGTGACTGACTCGGGATGAAGGCCATTGAAAGTTGCGTGCTACTTAATAATATCATGTCCTGGAGAGAGCAGAAAGTTCCACCAGAAAATTCTGTGAAGAGCCAGCAGATTTTCTTGCTCAGTTTCTTACTCAGAAGAAGGTTTTATTAGAAAAGGATCTCAGGCCAAATGAGCTTTCACGTCTTTACGAAATCCATTGTGAAGTGTGGCCCCAGCCACTTCAGACCAGGAAAGACCTGGAATTTTGGTCAGGCCACTTTCAATCCAAACTCTGTGACTTTTAGAAAAACATTTTGGATGAAGCATTGGTTCCACTATGATATAAGTTCTTTGTTTTTACAAACTGTGAAAGGCCCAAAGTGCAACTATATTATACCAGAATCCTTTTCTAAAATTTACACGAATGAAAGTTCATTAGCTTGTTGGCTATAAATGCCCTGAGGGAAAAACAATGGAACAGAAAGAAGTAATATTCAAGAAGAAATACAGTTCTGGAAAGGTCTAGAACACAAGAAGGACTATGGAAGTGGCAATTCCAGCTGAGGTAACTGGGTTATGGTCTGCTTTGACCATCAGGCAGCAGCCCAAATCATGGCAGAGTACTCGAAGAGAAATAGAAGGAATTTTCAGGCTGACTTCATCTGCTATTAAAATTTGCTTACATTTGACCCTGCTTGGCATGATTTGGTAAAGCAGAAGAAGTAGTAGTAGCATCAGATCTGGACAGTGCTAAGAGTGTCCAAGTGTATTCCTAGCAAGCTGATTTCAGACTGAAGTACCCATGCCCATACCTTGTTGGGGAAAGAGATCCCAGACTTGCTGCCAGGCCTCATCACAGGGTGTATAAGCCTCATTCTTTCAGGTTCAGTGATGTTGGCCCAGCTGTAAGAGTAACTTGTGCATGAATTAGCCACAGACACAACAGTAAAAAGCGATTGGATGAAAACCAAGTGGGCAGCCACCTCTCTGTGCCTTTAAACATGTCTGGTTTTAGAGAGTTGGTCTGGTCAATTTTGGTAGGTCTGTCTCCTGGTCTTCTAAACCCAACTTCTAATAACTTCAGGTACCTGTCTCATTTACCTAGACTGGATCAATTACCAATGGAGAGTTCTGAGACAGCTAAGAACCTCAGCATTTCCGGGGCATGGTGGAGTACAGAACAAGAAAGAATCTCTTATTTGCCAAGTCCGGGAGGAGGCTCAGTTCAGAGAGGAGCATTGGTTTGTTCAAGATCACCTGCAAGTTTTGAGCAGAAGTGGAAATTTTAAAAAGGAAAGAATTAAAAATTCCCAGTGGGCGTAGTTATTGCCTTTCATCCTCAGATATAGCTTGTGTAGTAAACTGTTGTCATTAAAAAACAAAAACAAATAAACAAATATCTCCGGTATGCCTCAAGGCTTAGCATCTGGCTAATACACAGTTTTACATGAGTTGTTGGGTTTTTTTTTTCAGGAAGTTACTTACTTTGCTAGTTGAATATAGCACAGTATATCAGGGAAATAGCTTTTTTGGGAGGGAGAGCAAGAGGAGAGAGAATGAGAGAGAGAGAGAGAGAGAGAGAGAGAGAGAGAGAGAGAGAGAGGAAGAGAGAATTGTTTATGCACAGCAAATTCTTGGGCCCTGAGACATTGCTCTGAACTTCTTGACTGTCCTTCTATCTTAGCGTCTGTGACTCAGAGTGTCACGATCCTTTGAATATAGTGAAAAGCACTGGCAAACCATTTTTTTTCATATCCCTATCCATTTCTACCTCCCCCACACTGTTGCATGTCTAAGTTTAAAAATTTCTTTTCTATTAGGGTCTCTCTTTCCACACTGCCCTTGGAGGTATAGCCATATCCCATGTCTCTGCTCTGTAAGAGGGCAGTCCGTGCCTTTCCCATGGAGAGGAAGGCCATGGTCTCCTTCCCATCCTCAGTTGGGATGGAGCCATCAGGGAACACCAGTAAGGTCAAGTCTGCACCCAGATTGTGGCTCTGTTTTGTTAGCTCACCTTTTATTTTTTCCATTAGGTAAAATTCATCATGGTTCATCTTTACTTTTCAATGTACCTTTTCTCAGGAAGACTTCATTTTGAGAGGCTTCCCTTGGGACCAGGAAGAAGAGATGATTTTCTTGCAAATCAAACTCCTCCTCACTAAGAAGGGTCAGAGCCCTGCTTTCTCTCAAGTTCCTCCCTGTCCTACCACAAACCAGTTGCGTTCAGACACAGAATCTGATACTCAGGGAACATTCCTTCATTCCTTCATTCTGCAGGGAAATAGATGGATTTTGAGACTATACTGTTAAGTGAATAAATCAGGCACGGATGGTTAAATATCACATAGTTGCTGTTATATGAGAAGCCCCAAAATTAATAATTTAGGGAACTAAACAAAGGAGCAGTGATAGGAAACAGAGGTAGATGTTTTGGGAGGATGAAAGGTATCTGAGGAAGTGGGGGAGAGGAGGTGGGAGAGGCAAAAATTAAGATTATATATAAAATGCATAATATATAAAATCTCCCTCAATGTATATAATTATTATGTATTAAAAGAGTAATTTAAAAATTAAAAAATTCTTACAGAGGGCTCTGCCTTCAGTATGGTAGGTTTGAATGATGGTGCTCACTACAAAATTCACATGGAAACTTGATGCCTAAAGCAACGGTGTGAGCCATGGGAGATAACTGAGTCACGAAAGGCTTCTCTGGAGGGAGTTTGACCTTTGCTCCTTCTGCCTTGTGAGAACACAGACTTCCTTTTCTCTGGAGGGTGCATCAGCCAGGCACCCTCTTAGAAGCTTATAGGAGCCTTTACCCAACAGCTGCCCCTGCTGGTGCCCTGATCTTGGCCTTCCCAATGTGTAGAACTGTGAGAAAAAATTTCTATTCTTTATAAACTACCCAGCCTGTGTTTTCTATTATAGCAGCATAAATGGATGAAGACCAACTGTTTATCAGGGGACTATCTTAATTTTAAAACTGAAAGTCCTGTGTTTCAGGAAATCCCTTGTTTGGGCAAATTCGGACAGCTGGTCAACTTAATCCTTACATTGTCTAAAAGCTGTGACAATAACTGACCACCATTTCTCAGGTACCCAGGTGATTAGTAACCCACGTTCTTTACCCACAGGAAAAGCATGACATAGTAGAAATGACACTGTGAGCCCTGGTCCCATTTGGCCACTAATGAGGCAGGTGTCCTATTCAGGTCATCCAGTTTTAAGTGGTATTAAGACCCAGATCTTACAATCTTATTTGTGAAGCAAGTTGCTAAAATAATTCACACTAATTAGTATTCTTAGGAAGTAGTAGGCGATTAGATGATAGTAACATTAGATGATGCTAATGTTTCCAGGGTTCTTATCCTGTGCCAGATTGCATCCATTGTTTTGTTTTATCCCCATAACTTTTAGGTAGACCCTTCCCTTCATTTTCTCTATAGACATGAACTCAGGGTTGGAAGGCTTATGCAACATGCCCCAAATCACACAAAAAGGCGTTGATCAAAGATTAGAACCTATAAGATCTGATTTCCAGGACCAAACTTATTTTTTTTTTTTTGTTTTTACTGGATAGAGCTAAGTCTATATCCAAAATCAACAAGCTGATTGTTTCCCCTCAAAGAACTGGAAAAAAGAAATAATGGTTGTTGGAGTAAGATCTTTGCATTCCAGGCTATGGACCTGGGTAACAGAACGTGTATTTGAGAAATTAGGATACAGTAAGGCCTCTCCCTGCCCTTTAGCTAGAGGAGAAATCAGATTGAAAATTAGAATATCCCCCTTTGCTGTATTTTATATAACAGCCCCATAAGGATTCATATATAAAGGCTTGGTTCCAGGGTGGCAGTATTGGAAGGTGCTATGGACCTTTAAGAGATGGGACCTAGTGTGATGTCCTTAGGTCACTGGGGGCATATGTTACCAGGGGATTGTGAGACACTGCTGTCTCTCTCTTTCAATCTCTTTTCTTCCTGTGTAGAGAGGTCAGGAGGCTCTGATAGACTCCCAGCATGATATGCCATCATCACCAGAGGCTCACATGAATGGGTTTCTTGATCTTGTATTTGAACCTCAAACTGCAGCTAAATAAGGGCTAGAAGAGTAGCTCAGCGGTTAAAGTGCTTGCCTAGCAAGCACCAAGTACCCGAGTTTGATCACCCAGCAGCACATAAGCCGGCAGCTTAAAACCACATGCCTTTAAATCTGGCTCTCAGGAGACTGAGGCAGGAGAATTTCTGTGAGTTCAAGGCCAGCCTGGGCTACATAGTGTGTTCAGAAACAGCTTGGACTACAGAGTGAGACTCTGTCTCCAGAAAACAAAAACAAAAACAAAAACAAAAAAAACCCCACAACCAACCACCCAACCAACCCTCCCTAAAAAAACCTCCTGTGAGTTCATAAACCTTTTCTCCTTAATTCCATCAGGTATTTCATTGTAGTGACCTGAAGCTGACAAACACACCCATCTGGATTCCTCCTTTGCCACTCTGGTAAATTTAGTATGGTCTTCGTGTTTCCTTCAGTATCTGTGAAGTACTTGAGGTGCTCTTAAAAGGTCCAGAGGGTTGCGGCTAACTTCTCCCACTGCCTCTTATGGTTGGCTTGAAAAACAATTCTGTTTAGATCCAGCCTGCCTGAAAATGTGCGTTTTGAAAGGTTTCTCCTAGGCATATTTCTTCTGCTCCTTGCGAGAGGATGGCTTGAATACAAGAAAAATGAGCTGCAGGTTCTCGTTTCTAGCAGTCGGCAAAGTGTCCCTTAATTAAACTATTGTGGTGCGTTCTTCATGCTTTTCACTTATGCCCACTCCTCTTCTCTCTGACTATTTGTAAGAACAATACTGTTTCACGGCGGAGGTGGAGGAGGAAGAGAAATTAACTGCTGTTAGTGTTTAAGGGCAATGCTAATTAACAGCATTTATTATACTGCGAGTGCTTATGTGAAAGTTTGCAAAAGTAAATTTGTATTCTGAGAATGTGATCTTTTTGGTCTGAAGCGTTAAAGGGAATTAACAGTTTCTGGGAACTCACCATCTTTTGCTCAAAGTCTCAAGAGAGAAGTGAAACTCCAGGCTTCAGGCAGGACACAGAAACGAGGCCAGAAGCTACTGCCAAGTGAGTTGCCAGCCATCAGCAGGGTGATGGGCAGACTCTCTTTCTCTCTGTTGCAAAGCCTGAGCCAGGCCTCCTGCCGGCTGGGTCAAGGGAAGCTGCTTACTGGTTGTTTAAACCGTCATCTAATCTGGCTCCATCTCTTCCCAGGCTCTTCTCCCTGTACTTACCCCTGAGTGTCCAACACTCCAATCTTAACCCCCATCTCTTCACTCTTTCTTACACCTGTATGACTTTTGTGGTAAATGATGCTCGCCACCTTCTTCTTCCCAGCTGGTGAATTCCTCTCACTCTTTAGGATGAAGCCTGAAGCTCACCTCTTCTGGGAACCCCGTCTCAACTCCTCCAGCTAGAGTTAGCTTCTGCCTCCCTCGTACCCCTATTCTATCTTGCGTACTTTTGTCTGAGCACGGATCACAATGCATTGTAGTTTGATCAGCATGACTGTCTCCTTCATTAGATTGTGACTTATTTATCTTTGTTGTCTCCTGTCACTTAGAAAGTACTTAGTAGATGCTTCCTGAATGACTAAACTATGGCTGTTACAGCATGCTAATTCATACTTGTTGTATGTTTACTATGTGGAAAGCATCTTATAGGTGCCAGTGAACCATCTGCAGAGACAGAAAGAAATATGAGTGGTATATATGGGTCAGAGTTCTCAAGAAACATAAAATTCTGTGTGGAACAAAGGGTCAAAAAGTAAAGTAGAAGGACCCAAACCTTATGTGTAGATGTAAGCACATGGTTCTGAGAGCTTAGAAGAGGAGAGAATCATTTGGATTGTGGTTGGTGTGGAAGGGTGGCTGAACGGGTGGCACATGAGAAAGGATTTTGTCACGTGGAGTTGGTAGAGGGAGGGGAAATCCTGGCTGAGGAAACAGTAAGAACCAAAGTACGAAGCTAGGAGCATAGTGATTTCCCCAGAACAGAAATCCCAAGAGCTCTGGTCTCACCATTGCTAGGTAGATGGTTCACTTTTAAAGTACCCGAAACAAATCCTATTTATATCAATAAGTGCATTTTCCCTTGTTGCCTCGATTTGCATCCTCTAAGCAGAAGGGGTGATTAATCATCTGCAAATTGCTCGACGATGTGAAACAGGGTGCTCCTAAGTTCTTAGCAGCAGAATCTGCTTGTTGAAAGTGAACTATTTACAGTCGACATGTAAGTGTCTTTTGTGTTGGGGTCATGTGTCTTAGTTACTTTTTCCTTGCTAAGACAGAATACTCAACGTCCACAGCGTTCAGGAGGATAGATTTATTTTAGCTCATAGTTTCAGAAGGTCACCGTCCCTTTATGGGTGGGCAACTGGGAAAGAGTGATATTACATGGTGGGCGGGAGCTGGGTCCAGCACCAGAGTTGGAGCTGGAGACAGAGATGCTCACGGCATGATAATCAGGAGGCCAAGTCCAGGAGGAAGGGCAGAACCAGCACACACCGCTTCTGGTCAAGCCCCAAACATCCTCACCTTCCAGCCAGGCCCCATGTCTCAGCAGTACGCAGTATCCATAGGTACATGAGGCTTTTGATGGGCACTCCCAATCCAAACCACAACACTGCGCAACAGAAAAAACAAAATAATAGGTATCAGTCCAGATCTAACAAAGACAGAGAAAGGGTTCAGAAGCGGAAGCCATTTTCTCTGGCAACAGAGTTTGAATGGGCTGGGCTACAGTTGTGGATTCTCAGCACAGGGCCCAAAAACTCCAAGCTGGGCAATAATTTATATTACAGCTGTATTTTTAAAATTAGAAAACCAAACTTCATGCCTTAGCATTCCTTTATAAAAAGCTCAAAAAATCAAATACAAATATTGTAAATGAACCAGCTATAAACAGTACATCAGCACCCCACTGTCCTCAGGGTTATAAGCCATGTCCCACAGGGAATGCAGAAAACGGTGGATCATACTGAATTATTTATGTACTATGTTTTTTTTCCCATATACACATACCTATGATAGTTTAGTGTATATGTTAGACACAATAAGGGATTTAAAATAATAGCTAATAACACAAAAGAGCAACTATACTATCAAGTAAGTTACATGAATGTTACCTCTCTCAAAATATTATGTTGTACAGTAATACTTTGATATTGTGGTTGGCCTTGGGTAATGGAAACCACAGGTAAGAGGGGGGTGGGATTATTATACACTGCCAGTTTCTACTTTCAAGATAGAAGGCCTTGAATTTGCTAGTTTTATCCAATATGGGCAGTAAGGAGACGTTTATAGCTAGAAATTACATTTTGCATTATGGGTTCACTGTTATCAATGAGATTGATGGTGTCCCCCATCGTGTTTATTAACCACACGAGACCTGCTATGACTGAGTCACAGGGGTGTCCCTGCTGCATTCTGGGTGTGATAAATTTAGGCAGTCCTGTGTTCTGACACTCGGGGACCTGCCGGTGTCAGAAGAAAGCCAGCCAACCAACAATGACCTCTTGCATTTCCTCCCGACACTTCACAAATTCGCATACATCCTCACACTCATTTTCCCAGTTTTTCATAACCTGGTAAAGTAAGTAGAGCACAAAAGATGATCCAAATTTTGGGAGGAAGAAACCAAAAGACAAAAATAATAAATAAGTCACCCTCACACAACCGGTTGTTGCCACGGAAGGAACTGGAACTCTTGCCTTCCGTCTCCTTGTCCATGGCTTCACAAGGGGGCTTGTGAACAAAAGCATCTTGTGGAGCATGTGCAGGAGAGAGCCAGGCTAATTAGGATCGCCATGTAGATCTAGAGAAGGGAGTGTGCCAATCCCATGCTCAAGGAGGATGACTCAGAGAGCGCCTCATCTCTAAGGACAGGGGCCCATGAGTCTAGACAGATTTGATGCTCATGTAATGAATGCATTCCCAACATCATTTGGATTTAGAAGGTTTCCAGTCTTTATAAGGAACCAAATACCATCAGATTGCCAGGGCAGTAGACAAGAGCAAGGACAATCATAACGAACACCTGTAGAGCGTTTGATCCGTGCCAGGCACCTGTAGAGGGTCTCGTGCTCCTATGAGAAGGGCACTGTTCTATTTGTGTTACCCAGACAAGGAAACGAAGGCTTCAGTAGTTTGTCAAGGTGTTGTAGTCAGTAAACCATAGGGCTGGTAGCTGAATTCAAGTGCTCTGCCCCCAGAGCCCATGTTCCCAGTATATAGCAGACGTAATCAGCCCAGTCTGAGACCTGGAGGTTACATTGGACCCTGAAGATTGAGTTCAATTGTTAATCACCTCTAAGAAATGCAGATGCCCTGGAGATACTCTCAGTAATGGGACCAGGCACCCACAGGCCTTTCCCATGGATGTTGAGTGTTGATACACAAGTCTATTGTCAGTCAAGTAAAGAACATCAGACTGTCACCCACCAAACTTGTATTGTTTTTCCACATCTGTTTGCTACATTGTTGTTTTGAAGTTTGTTTCTGCCTTTTAGTTCTTTTTTGTGAATAATTTTAGAGATTTTTTTCTCTTTCTTTCTTTGTTCCTTCCTTCCTTCCTTCTCTTTTCCTTCCTTCCTTCCTTCCTTCCTTCCTTCCTTCCTTCCTTCCTTCTTTCCTTCCTTCCTTCCTTCCTTCCTTCCTCTTTTTTTGAGAGAGGGCCTAGCTTTGTCATCCTGGCTGGTCCTGAACTCACTATGGAGCCCAGGTTGGCTTTGAACTCACAGCAATCCTTCTGCCTCAGTCTCCCGAATGCTGGGATTACTGGCATGCACCACTGTGGCCAGCTTATGTGGAGCTGGGGGAATAGAACAGAAGGCCTTAGCACTCTAACCATGGTGCTATTCCTCTAGCCCCTCTATTTTCTAAAGATAAGAACTTGCCCCCAAACTTCTTGGAATCCTCCTGCCTTAGCTTCTTAAGTAAGCTAAGACTAAATATTTTAGGTCTTGATGTGGCCGCCTATTACGTTTCCAGCCTCCTGGATCCTTAACACATGTTTTAATTGAGCAGACTCAGTGCTTCTGAGGAAAAAAAAGAAAACGTTCCTTAAACACAAAGTAGAAGGGCCAATAAGGGTGAGGGTTAGGGATAGTAATTAGTGATATATATGTGAACGGAATCCTCAAGCTCGATGTAACCATTCTATATTGCATATATACATATACCAATAAATATTGGGGAAAATCTCTGCAGTGCCTTTCCTCTCTCCCAGTGCTCAGTAGAGAGTAAGTTCCATTCCCCCCCCACCCCCCACATTGTCCATTTCCAGGTAGGTGAGAAGCGAAGCCAACCACCCTCCCAAGAGCCCGTCCGCAGCTGTCTGCGGACCTGCCCTGTTCCTAGCGGCCCTCAGCAGGAACACTGTGCAGCAGCCCTTGGAAATGAAATGCTCTTCTACTGAACCAGAAAATAATCACATCCTCCCATTGGATCTTTAGGGTACAAATTGATCTGACTTGATTTGTCAGAGAGCCAGAACTGCAGGCAAATAGACACCAGAGAAATCAACCCATCTTTTAAGGCGGTCGTAATTGTTCTTCCCATCGGCTGGCTAAATGACTGTGCCCAGAGGAGATGCTCAGGATGAATCCCAGGGCCCAAGGTGGCAGGAACACAGAGTGTTCCAAGGGGGCTCTGGCAGAGGGAGTATCTCCTCGTGTCTTACAAGGCTTTCATGGTCCCCTCCCCCCTTTCTCTCTTATTCTGTATCCTGGTGCCAACATGGTCCAGCAGAGATCGAAGGCAATGTGTGTATGTGTTATTAAAGTCAAAGAGCTCATGACGGGATAAGAAGAGGGGAGCCCTGGCACTTAATGCGAGAGTGTGCCTGGTTGTTCCTTAGCCAAACATGGGAAGTCCCTAGTGGTTAAGTACCACAGCAGAGAGGAAGGAAAATCCCTTTCCTGGTGAGCTATCCATCACTTCTAAATAAAAGAGCTACTGAAGAGTTTAAACATAAGAATTCTACTAAAAAACAAAGAATGTGAGTGACACTTGTGTATCAAAACTACTCAGATTCAGTCGCTTTGCTGAATTATTATTGGTTCTTTCTATTCTTTTTCCTTCCCTCAAAATAAAAGTTGGAGTATAGTTGCATCATTTGTCCAACCATATGTACTGTTGTATTATTTTTTTTTTAGGAAACTACTATCATAACATTCATATTTATGTTTCTTCTTCATTAAAGTTACTATATATACAATGATAGGTCATACTCCTTGGGGCTTGGCTTTTACTATTAACCTATGTGGTTTATTGTGGATGTGTCCTTTACATTTCTTTAAACATCCAACAATTTATACTGCGCTGTATGAGCATTGATATTAACAGATCTAGTTCAATTACTTGAACTGCTACATTGTGTTGCTTTGCATGAATAACTCCAATTTATTTAACTTTATCTTATTGTGAGTGTGTATTCCTTACTACAGACAAGGCTGGAATATTTTTCCTTGTGGTCCCCTCGGACCTGTGTGTGAGGCGTGTTCTACAAGGTATCGGCTTAAGAGCAGAACTGTTGGGTTCCAAGGAAGGCTTTTCTTCAGCTTTGCTAGCTATTACCAGATTGCTAAATTGGGCATCTAAAAATAGACATCCAGCTCTCCGTAGGGTCAGACTTAAGAAGGTTACAGTCTAGAAAACTGGTATCAACAAGATGTCATAAAAAGCTAGTTGAGTCAAACATGCTGTGCTTGTTCCTTGTAACCTTGTCTATGACCCTTGTTTGTACAACTGGCCCTCCATATTGGATGGTTCTGCGCGCATGGATTCAATCAACTATGGATTGAAATTATTTGGAAGAAAATATGTATGATCTAAATATATGCAGTTTTTTCTTATTGTTCCTTTAATAATGCAATGTAACAACTGCTTACATGGCATTTAGCTATCATCAACCATCTAGAGACAATTGACAGTGTATGGGAAGATGCACAGTTTGTATACAAATACCAAATCACTTTATCTAAGAAACCTGAGCGTCTGAGGATTTTTGGAATCCATAAGGCCCTGGAGCCAGTGTTCTGTGGAGATAGGGGGAAGACTGTACTTGGAGTTACCGCCTCTTACCACAGTTCCTAGTAAAAGAAGTGGAGGGATGGGGGCTCAAATTCTCTTTTGTCTTCTTTGCCCGGAGACCTCACGCTGAGCTGAGTGCCAAGGCTCTCAGTGAGGCTGAACACATCCTGTTCCTCCCTTCTGAGAAGTCATGCAACTGCATGTGGACCAGAGCAAGGAAGGGAAGGGAGGCCCTCCACCAGCTCTGTCTCCTGAGCTCTAAAGTGACATGCTTGTGCCCTGATTTTGTCATGTCCTTCCTTCAGCTTCAGCTTAATCCCTCTTCTCTTTGAGACTTAGAATTACAAGGTGCAATTTTAAAATGCAGGAGGTGTTTACAGCAAAAACAAAACAAAAAACAAACAAACAAACAAACAAACAAACCAAAACACTGCCATTAGGCTCCCCCATCCCCAGCCTTGCCCCAGATATTCCTCCTCACTTCAGACGTACCTCAACCCAATACCACTGCTGCTTTCTGAAGCAGTTATGGAAGTCTTCTTTTGTGAGTGTCTTTAGCCATGCTGGCATGGTGGCCTCAGTGTCCAGAATTGACCTTTCATGGTCATCTTGACTTTGTGGAAGAGCCAGAAGTTGCATGGTGTCTGATCTGGTGAGTAAGGCAGATGAGGACATGCTGTGATGTTTTATGAGCCCGCTTTTCTGTTTGATGGCACTCAGCAGGAGCAAGAACCACATTTTTGATCAGACCTCTTAAATAAAGATGCTCACGAAAGAGGACTTCCAGAACTGCTTCAGAAAGTGGCAAGGACAATGGGATGAGTGTATTGGAAGTGAGGGTGTTTTGAGGGGAATAGCAATGTGTCTTTTGCTATAATGAAACTGTAATGCAATCTTTTTATTTAAATGTTCATAGTTTTTTATTTTTACTCTTTAGGCTGGGGGTGTAGCTCCTGTGCAAAGCGCTTGCCTAGTATGTGCAAAGCTCTGGGTTTGATCCCCAGTATTGTAACAACAACAACCCCCAACCCCAAAATTAGACTTTTGCATGGGATGGAGGAAAACATTGTGTCATCCTCACTGTCATCAGCCTTTGTCTTTCTGGTCACCTTGCATCAACAGTGTCCTGGCTTTGGTCCCTAAGCATAGTGCTTGGTGACATGGGGAGATGTGGCCTAACTCCAGTGCCTTAGAACATTTCTAGATTCCTGGCACAGTTCAGGTGAGACACCTTAGGAAATCGAGTCACTAAAGATCTGAAGAGACTCTTTGGGGGGGACATACATTGCTTGGTTTCCCTCACGTGGCATTAGATCAGCATTAGAAGTCAGCAGTATTGGTGAGGAAAGAAAGAGATGTATGTGAGCAGAAGGAAAGGGCTTGAGCAGAGTGTCCAGCTCTGACATTTCTCAGAGAACAAGGTCACATTTGAAGAGGTTTGGTGTTCCCTAGTTTACCCTTCCCTCTGTTTTCATGATCTGCTGATGTACAGCACACCAGCCCCAAATTATATGCTCAAATAGTGATTGAGCTAGCTGTGGTGCTACATGCTCATAATCCTACCCCTCCGGGAGACTGAGACAGGAGGATTGCAAGTTTAAACCCAGCCTGGACAACTTAGCAAGACTATCTCAAAATAAAAAAATAAAAAAGGAAGGGGACCTGGGGGTATACCTTAGTGGTTAGAGTGCTTGCCCAGCATGGTGGGACTCTGGGTTTGATTTCCCAGAACCACATAAAAATTAGCTGGGTGTAGTGGTACATGCCTGTCGTCCCAGCACTCAGGCCAGCTTGGGCTACGTAGTGAGTTTATGACCAGCCTGGACTATAGATGGAGATCTTGTCTCAGAAAAAGAAAAAAGAAAAGGACAGGGGAAGGGAGGTAGGTCATTGTGAAGTTCCTGGGTTCTGTCCACAGTACCGTAAAAAAGTAATTTGTGATTGGTCACAATCCTTTAGGTTGACCAAGTGCCTTCTCTTCTGGTTTCCCCTGAACTCACTCGTGTAGCCGGGCTGAACTGAGAGTCTGAGATGGTACTGGCTGTTGTCTGGGATGCCTCACATTCTCTCTATGTTGCCTCTGGTGCTCTAGGAGGCTAGCCTGGTTTCCTTACAAGGTGATGATGTCAGAATAGCATTTAATGAGGGCGGAAACAGCAGGCCCCCTTCAGGCCTTGCATCTGGATCTCAGACACCAGCATATTTGGTCACAAGTTGCATGTTTGACCTAAATTCAAGGTCTGTGGGGGAGGGGGGATGATTAGAGCATGGTACACGCATGTACGAATTTTCCAAGATGAAATACGTTAATTTGAATAATGAATAGACTCTAATAAAATGTGAAATTAAAGAAAGCAAAAAAGGAAACTGCAGAGAAATAAGACTCCAACACTCTATGTAAGTTTTTGTGGCCACTCTGTCCCTGCTATGGCATCTCTGGTCACAGTTCTGTATGGGCAAGAGGCAACCTGTCTCAGGCAGACCACCCACATCCATTTCCCTTTGGAAACTTTGCGTGAAAATAATTATCATGGCCCCAGGCTTCCTTATCCTTTGCTGGAGAAATGAACCCTACAATGGGACTAGTAAAGAAGTTCTGAATGTGTGACCTGTGGATGGGATAACTTATTTATCCAAGTTCTGTTTGACCTATTAGCAGAGATAACTTCATTCTGAAGGGCTATTTTGGGCCAGCATGGAGCCAGCAGGGATAAAACGGTGAGACCTGTTTCTGGATTAGACTTTAAGGGGGAAGCATAAAAGGGACCCTTTCGTTGTTTAACATAGCTTAGTCCTTTAGATTAGTTCAT
Organism: Ctenodactylus gundi; assembly: GCA_004027205.1. Taxonomy (NCBI): domain Eukaryota; kingdom Metazoa; phylum Chordata; class Mammalia; order Rodentia; family Ctenodactylidae; genus Ctenodactylus; species Ctenodactylus gundi. Next base: position 531,872 of record PVKB01000720.1, on the reverse strand, counting down.
AAAGCAGAGAAACAAATAATTTAGTTGGGTAGGAAGCCCTGGTCACTAATAAAATGTGTCCAGGATTAACTTTCTGGGGAAATTAGATCTGTGGGAAGTGAGAGAATGCTGACATGTTTTCGGTCTAGAGCTTTGTTACTCACAGGGTGCATATTGGAACTCAGTATTGGAGTCTTGGGTCCATAGCAGTTTAATAAGATCACCAAGTAGCTCATATGTTTGTTAAAGTTTGAGAAGCAGTGACCTAGAAAGCCTCCCATACCCCAGGACTTTCATTAAGCCACATCCAACAGGAAGCCTTACTTTCACACCAAAACTGTGTTTGGTGTCACCCAAGGCATTCTGGGAACAGAGAAAGTCCAGCCTCACTCTGTAAGCACATACATCTATGGCTCTTTTTTTTTTAAATCTAAGCAGAGTTTTTAAAAAATAGTCATATTGAAATTTAAACCACATACAATAATATTCACCATAAAGCATATATACCTCAGTGTTTTTTAGTGTATTCATAGGTATATATAGTCATTATCATAGTCAATTTTAGGAAAATTTTATTCCCATCAAGAAGGAATCCCATACCATTTCTTACTCTCCTGATCCCCACTTCCCTATCCCTGAGTAACTACTGATCTAGTTCCTGTTTCTATAGAGACCCATGTTCTGGTCTTTCCACATGGAAATGGAAATGGTATGTAGTTCTGAACTGTTCTGTGCGGGTAGAATGGACACCGATTGAAACTAATGGTAGGAAGCTGTGAACTCTCTCCCTGGAACATACAGTGTCTATGTATCCATGCTGAGTTCATGAATCCTGTGAAGTGTTGGTCCAAGGAGTCACAGGAAAGTATCCATGCTCTGTGATTGGTTAAAAGTGATAGCTAGCCAGGTGTGGTGGCCAGTGCTATAATCCTAGCAGCCTGGGAGGCTAAAACAGGAGGATCACAAGTTCTAGCCTAGCCTGAGAAACTTATTGACTTGTTGAGACACTGTCACCAAAAAAAAAAAAAAAAAAAAAAAAAAAAAAAAAAAAAGGTTTGAGGATGTAGCTCAGTGCAAGAGCTCTGCATTCAGTCCTCATTACAAAAGAAAAAAAAAAAATGGTTAGAGAGTTCTGCTGTCATTTGATCAGCAGAAGGGAGGAGAAGGCACAAAAGTCATCCAGGGTCATCACCTCCCCAAGGTGGAAAGTGTCTAAAACAACAAGCAAATGACAGGTACCGAGTGTTTATAGAGATAAGGAAACCGTGTTTATAACACATAGTTTGCCAAGGAAGGGGTGATGGCGAACAGATGTGTCATTTGCAATTATTCCTAAAGATGTTAATTATGCAAATGGATCTTTGATTAAGGTTCTAAAAAAAGCACCCTATATATTATGAGGTGTTGGATGTGTACAATCAAGCATGCTTGCTGACTCTTCCTCCAGGTAATCACTGTTGGTGCCAGAGTCATCACCTGGGGCCCTTGTTTTTCATGTGTCACCTTGTGGGTGGGAGAGGGGCTCTGTGGGACACTTTCCAACACTTCAAAGCAGGAAGTGATCTTAGAGATCATGCAGTGTGGCTCTGTCCTTGCACAAAGTCAAAACTGAGGACCAGAGAAATGATATCACTTGTCACTAGCAGAGCGAGGACAAGAGCCCATAGCTTTTTATATCACCAATTCATGTTCCTTTGCCTTATTGCATCAAAGAGGACAGAAGTCAACTACCAATTTTCCAGCCAGAGCTACCTTAAATATCTATGAGGAGTGAAGGCCAAGGAGATGATGTGAAAAAACTATCTCCTTCACATGCTCAGGGGATGATGGGTGGGTAGGTGGCTGTGGGGAACAGGTACATAAAGTAGCAAATGGATTATAGTGTAGGCCATTCAATTTCATAGAGTAGCTATTAGTTATCTGTGGCTATTCAAATCAAAGGTAGGCTGAATTAGGGACTCATTTCCTCTGTTCCAATAGTCATGTTTTAAAGGTTCAGTAGTTATTTGTAGCAAGTGGCTACCGTGTTGAACAACGTAGAACATTCCCCTTATCGTAGAAAGCCTTTTCAAAGAAGACTTCCAAAAGTCTAAAGGCAGATATTTTTAAGTCTGAATTTCAGTTACAGCACTTAGAATAAAAGTTTATATGGCGTACAAATCCCAAACTTCAATTTTCCTCATTTGTACAGTGGACACACCCACTGCTTTGCTGTGAGGATTATAAATTTAGGGGATTTAATGTGTCTTTGCTGCTTAGCAAAGAAAGTATTTATTAATCACTAAGTAAATGTTATTGTCATCATTGCATGAAAGTATGCAGTCTCTTCTCGCTGGAATGAAGCAAAGATTTCCCCAGAAGAGTAAGGAATAACTTACCTTACTTACTTACCTGGGGTGAGTACTTGTCTGGGGCCCTGGAATTTAGCTGAGTGGTAGTTAAAGAAGCTTGGGATCATGGAATTGAGGGGAGAAGAGAGGTTGGGGAGGAGGGAAGGAGAAGACCAAGTAGTGTGAGTTGTGAACATTGACAGAGAACTGTGAAGACGGTCCACCTCACAAAGTTGTCAAAGGTTAGCGTTCCCAAAGGGCACTCTGTAGAGCGGTGGAGGTCTCTTCACGTCCTCACGGCCATTGTACCCACTGCTTGCCTGCTTGTCCACAAGAGGGAAGCAAGGGAAAGGAGTCTTGACAGTCCAGCTGGCTCTGTTGGCAGCTCTAGCCAAAGGTCTGCTGTGGAGGAAGCTGAGGTTTCCAGTTCCAGTGAGATTGTCTTTCACACAAGTGCCTGGGTCTCAGCTGTGTTTTCCTTGAACCCATTACCTTAAGATCATCCCCAAAGGCTACATGAAGCCACACTTCATAGCCTCTCAGGGGGGCTAGGACAATTTTCACACCTGGCTGAAGAGTGTGCCAACCTCCTTGCAACCAAACAAACAAAAAGCAGGCTCCCAGGTGCAGAACCCAGAAGGTGTGAGAGAAGTGGACAGTGACTGTCATCCAGGTAATTTAGCCACATGGCTGGCCCCTCCACAACATCGATTGCACTGCCAGGGCTCATCAAGCATTGGGAGAAGATATTAAAAATAATTCTTTTTGCCCGTAGGGAATTTTCAAGTAATTTGGGAACTAGTGAGCCAAGGGATGAAAGACAGTTAGGGTGACAGAGAGCAAAGAATATGGCAATGGGAATCTGGAGATGTATTTTATTCCCTGGTCTGCCATTAATTAGTGGTGTGGCTTTGGGTCAGTTGTTGCAATTCTTTGGGTCCCTTCACTCTCATCGTGGATAAATTTAAGCTGAGGGACTGAATGCTTTTAAACATTCTCTCCATTATTAGAATATTGAGATTCAAATTTACATATGAAGATATGAATTTCTGTGCCACAGAGTAAAACACTTCCAGTGGGCTTGTTCAGTTTATCAGATAGGTAGAACACAGGATAAACAGTTGAGTTGGGTTTGGAGACCAACAATGAGTGTTTTTTTTTTTTTAAGCATGTGTCCTATGCAATATTAGGGCCATACTCACACTACAGGAAAATTGGTCACTAGTGTCATAAATCCAGATTAACTTGCATTCTATTTCACAATCTTTCCTTCCATCAAAGACATTGCCTCACTTGAAGTTCAAGGAAGGCATTCCTACCTTTTCCTAACCATTTCCTGACACATTCTGATAGTAGGGAGCTGGTTAATACAGTATGTCAGAATCTGTAATATTTCTTAGCTACATTTGACTGATGGGAATAACTGTGTCTAAGGCAATATTTTTGGCTTCCACTTTGGTCTTCACTGACTAGACATGGAAGCCATGGGTTCATCATCCCACTGTCTCTTTTGGGAAATCCCCAAGGGCAGACATTCTCCAGGCACAGACGTCCTCTACTCCTACAGTTAGAGAATGGACTTGCAAGTTAGTTCTTCAGTCTGTTCATTGCAGATGCAGACACCCAAGTGCCTGGTCCCAAAGTGCAGATCTGAGATGGGATCGGAAGTCCTGTTTTCATGCAGTTTAGCCTTTCCCCTCTCTGGTCTAACTTTTACCAATCAACTCAGGATTTGGGGGATTGTAGGATGCTGGCTCAGAAATGGGGTGACTCTTTGGTTCCCATGGAGCTATTGGCTGCCTGTGCTTTCCTGTTTGATTTGTGAAGGAGGAGCATTGAGATACAGATCCTGCACCTGTTACGTCATCATTGTCTCTACAGATCCTTTGATCACCCCCCTAGGTCCTCCCTCACTTATTGTGAGGGAGAGCGCAGAGTGTGGCGAGTGGAGAACAGAGGTGGAGGGCCCCATTGTGGAACATACCATTCACTTACGGAAATGACGAAATGACGTGGCAGCTTCACAGTGTAACTGCTTGCTGTAGGAGAGAAGACGGGAGGGTCCTGTCTTGTTGCTTAGTGCTAGCATTTCCAGTTACCTGCTGACAGTGAGACAGTTATCAGAAGATACTTCTTGAGATCCTTTGCCAGTAGATGCTACCATCACAGTCGTGGGGATTATCATAGTTCAGGCCTTTATTTACTGCCTGGACCTTTGCTACACACGGAAGATAACTCCACACTTCCTGTAGTTGGCTTTCTTAAACACAGCCCTGACAATACCATGATTCCTTCAAAAAGCTCACTCTCGTGGAAGCAGGTTTCTTCTCACTGGCACGGCATTCAAAGCCTTTCCAGGCTGATAATACCACTGGAGGGGGTCTGAGGAGGTTAACCCAAAGAGGAGGTGGGAACCTCAACTCTTATCCATCATGGGTAGGCTGTAGGTTTGCTGCCTTCTGTCAAAGAAAAAGAATTTTTGAGACACGTCCATGAGAAGGATAAGGTTTATTAGGTTGATTATGCAGAGAGGTATGAGAAGGTTTATTGTACAAAAGAAGTCTACATTCAGCAGGAGTCCGGGCCCTCCGGGAAGACGCACGTTATGGTTTGCGGTGGGTGTATTTATGTGGTCTTGGAGGTGTCCTCAAGATGGATAACCTGGGGTGTGTATACCTACTCTCTGCCAGGTTACCCATTTGGCAGGCTATGCAAACCATTTACATGTGTTTCAAGTAGAAATATACTGCCCTTGTAATAGCGCTGCTTTCTTGAGAAGAAGGCCTATATGAGAAAGAGCAATTTACAGATGAAAAACTCAGCCCCAGTGTACAGACTTAATGCATCTTTAAGAGCCTTAACTATTTTTTTGTTTGCTTTGCTTTGTTTTGTGTGTGTGTGTGTGTGTGTGTGTGTGTGTGTGTATGTGTGTGTGTGTTTATGTGCATGTGAGTTTCTTGGAAGAGAAAAAGGTATTGTATATTTTCATGTCCTAAAATTGCAGTTTTTCTTTAAATTATGACTTTTCTCTGTCTCCTTTTTAACCTATCTTTTTCTATTCTACCTTACTTCCACAAGACATTCCTTGAGTTTCATCTTTTTCCTGTTCCTACCTTCCCAGGTCCCAGCTAGGCTAGGTTACGCCCATGTAAACACTTAGCTGTCTTCCACATAACCTCAAACCCCAATCTTCATTCATGAGGATGGTCTTTATGCTTTGATTACTGTTGCTCTTCTCTCTCTGGTGAATGGTCTCTTTGGAGACGTGGGTGAGCTCTGAAAGGACTACTTGAAGTCTTCTCCTTGGCTGAGTTACTGTCTCTCTTTGAGCTCCCAGATGCCATATTGCATTGCATTGATTGAACCAGGTGTCTGTTTCTTCTTTGCTCTGTGATCTCCTCAGGGCAAACAGCTTGATTCCTTCATTTTTTCCATCTCTTTTTCAGTGTTCCATGCCTCTGCTCTTCCTGTGTCACAGCAGCGACAGTTAGTGATTGTCGCATGAATGGGGTGACCACAGAGTGGAGCCCAGATAACTGATATTAAGTCATCTTAATTATGTGGTGTGTGTGAATTGTCAAGCAAAATAAATCTTCAGAGTGAAAATGATTGAATTGAAATATTAGTGTAGGAACATACAGCAGCCCATAAACACTGAAAAGATACTGTAATTTGTAAGGGAGATGAAATCTCTGTCTCAAGGCACAAATCGGATAGAGCCACAGCATGAAACTTTTGTAATAGGCTAATATTAGCATTAGTATCAGCATTCAGTAATCCATCCTTCCTTGGGGTAGAGAAGGCCTATTTTGGTATGAAACAATACCTCATCAACATACACATTATGATTTGGGGAAGGAATTTTTTTTCTTTGTCATGTAAGATTCAGTGGTTCAGTAAGGTATTTCTGCTGGCAAGTACTTTGTGAGAGACTATGAGGCTGATTCCAGGGGTAAAAGATACTTATTTGGTTCTTTGCCCAAATGAAATGTATTAATAGAATGACACCTTTTCTAGCATTGTATTTCCTTTCAATACACATTGGACATACATGTAGCTCTGAAAAGTCTCAGGATCTTTGGGGAAAACTGCAAGACTACTAGCACATCAGAGAAAGTGCACTAGAACTGGAAGCCAGGTTTTAGTCCCAGCCCTGTTGTTAACTGGCTGTGGGATTCTGGAGGATTCACACAATACCTGAAGACTTCGTCTCCACATGTTTACTTCCAACAGGTTGTACTCAAGCCAAGTCTAACCTGTGGCTCTCTGTTTTTTTAAAAACTCATAATTTTAAAAAACGTTGTAATGAAAACAATTAAAAAGGAAGTGTTAGTACATCTGTACAATGTACTGACTGTATTAATACGTTTTCTATGTGGCTCATGGCAGCTCTTCTTCCTTCAAAAGTCAATGGAAAAAAACCAATGGGCTGTAGATTGGACACACCTCAACTAGCTGATTCCTGAAGGGGTTTCTCTGTTACAGCAGTTGGATTCTCTGTTCTCCTCTGTGGAGACTGTTTCACTGTGAACCCAGTGAAGCTTGAGCCTCAGGGATCTTTGCTGTCACAGCTCCTTCCAGAAGCCCCGAGAGGGGCCCCATCAATGTCTTTTACTAGTTCGTGTACTTTGGTGAAGCCTCTCAAGTAAGGTACTTTAACCAAAATTGGTATGACAGCAGTTTCTTTTGGGTCCCTTTACCTACCCATCACAATTTCCTGGGTATGGAATAGTAGAGAAGTGGTTGGGGACACTTTTAAAATCAGAATAAAGAAAAACTGAGCTGGGTGTATGTTGATTTGAAGTTGACTGTTGTATCTTCATGTAGTCTACAGTGAGTCTATATGTAGTCACAATTGCTATCCCTCCTCAGTGTAGATCAGGCTTCCAGGAATGCATCTACCACCCACTGTGCTGGCTCACCCAGTGTTGTGGGATGAAGATCCAGAACCACCCTCGCTGTCATGGAATGAATTTTCTCTTACAGCACCCACCTGAAACAGGTGGGAATGGAATAGCAACAAGATTTGATTGTTTGGTCTTGTTTTGTCATGAGGATCTAATCCAGGGCCTTGCAGGCATTAAGAATAGTCTCTCCTATTGAGCGATACCCCCAGGCTAAGAAATAAGATTTGAAACGTATCCAGCCAGAAGCTAGTCTGTAGACACTTCTTCTGTTCATTAGATATATAAACCTGTAAGTGGATGAATTGGTTTATTTTGCAAAATGCAAATGCCTATCAGGATCATAATAATATATAATAATAATCATGTGGCATATATAATTATACATATAACAATGTAGCCTATACAATTATGCACACCCTTTAATTTTTTGATGAGAACTACTGAAAATAGAATCTACCAAAATTCCTGTGTTTATAAGGACAAAAACTCTTAGTTGCATTAAAAACAGCAAGACTGTGTAATGTAGGTTTTACACAGCTCAAGGTAAGTCTCAGGTGCACTTTGATACATTCTGGTGGTTTCTGATGATATGGCATGTAGTACTAATATGATGCCTTCGTAAATCCTGCAGAATCAAGTGTCCTAGTGACAAAATGCCTGTATTTATCAGTTAGGGTAGAGGTGTAATATAAGAGCAACTTAATCACACTATTGTGTAACTCAATATAATATAGTCACAGTTTTAAATATACTTGACTTACCCTTGTGTATGCCTTAACTGCAGACTAATGTTGCATCAGTTCTCAGAATGGTTGGTCACACTGACCTCCAAGTGTGTAGGGAAGGATAGATTCTACTTGAAACTGAAGACCTAAACTAAAAGGAAAAAAAGTAGAAGAAACTCCAGAATGTCAAAACCTCTTGTTTATTACAATGGAAGCTAAAATCTCTGATGGCAAAATCATCAAGGCAAGAAGGAGGATGAAAACAAGCAAAGAAAATGTAGATTAAAAATGATTGTAGAAGAGGTAAAGGAATGCTCATGAACGGAGACACTCTGGAACAAGGTTGGAAGAGTAGAAGGAAAGTGAGAGTAATGTGTGCAGAGGGCAGTTGGTCATGAGTGCCATTGACTCGTGGGGCATGGAAAATAGGCCACCGGACAAGAAACCTGAAATGCCACCTATGTTACAGTTCCTACAAAAGAAACTACATAAAGCACAACCCACATTTGACAAAGCTCTAAAATTTCAAATGTTACAATGAGTAGGAAGTTAAAAAACCTTTCCTAAAATATCAGTATTAGCTAAGAGGGGTGGTGCATGCCTTTAATCCCAGGACTCAGGATAATGAGGCAGGAGGATTGCCATGAGTTTGGGGGTGCCCTGGACCACTTAGTGAGTTCAGGACCAGCCTGACCCTGTCTCAGTAGATAAATAAAATAATTAATAACAAAAAAGCAAAATTAAATCTTTCTTATCTATAGAAAGATGATAAAAATCATTTTTTAAATCACAGAGACAGCTGAAATTTAGGAAAATATTATAGAGATAAATTAGACAGTTTAGTGTGTTCTGTCATGTCTTCCTGGATTTTGTGATGTCTGTGGCACTCTACAGTGTTTAAAAACTGTGTATTTCGTTATGATGTATGATTGCATTGTAAATCAAAATTTAGCTCTTGCTCAGCTTTTGTTTGTAATCTGCTATAGCACTCTCTTTTGGTTAAAAAAAAATCCTTCCCAAATTATATAAGCTTTTCGGTGCCACAGAGGCTGGATCTGTCCCAGCTCCAGTGCTGCAGCAGCCTTCTGTAAAGTAATGTTTCTTTGACTTCAGAGTATATTGGAATCCTCTGGGGATGTTGTTAGAATGTTGCTTCTGAACTTCTGCATTTTTAACAAACTCTCAGGTAATGCTAATCCTGCCAGCCTAGGAACTACACGTTGAGAATTAAAGATGTGAAACAATAGTTTTAACTTGGTTGTGTAGTGGATCACCTGTGGTACTTGCAGAAAACACAAAAGCCGAGAGCCCTCCCCTATAGATTCTCCCTCAGAAGTCTTGAGCAGAGCCCTATTGTTGCTTTTTTTTTTTTTTTTCCTTTTTGTGTGTAATGCTGCAGTGGGATGAAGGTTCCTTCATTGACTATTGATGAGAATACAAATTTATGCAGTTGTTTTGAAGCTTGGTTGGTAATAACTCCTCCCACTGTTTTTTTTTTTTTAACAGTCTTCTCTGTAGTCCATGCTGGTCCTGAACTTGTTCCATAGCCCAGGCTGGCCTTGAGCTTGTGGCAATCCTCCTGCCTCATCCACTGGAGCACTGGCATTACAGGCATGAGCCACCATGTGGTGGTGGGGAATCAAACCCAGGGCCTTGTGAATCCTAAGCAAGTGCCTTGACCACTGTGCTATTCCTCCAGCTCCAGTAATGTAGCCTGCAAAAGGCAGTTCAGATTCCCACCTGAGGCAAGGGTCACAGAGCATGGACTAAGAGGATGGGTTTTGTCTGAGAGCCCATAGAGATATAACTGGTACAAGGTAAATTCTCTAAAATACAGTTGCTTCCCTTCTAAGAATCTATCCTAGTGATAACATATGTGTAACAATTACCTATAAAGTTGTTTGATTACATATCATTTATAGTAAGGCAGCAACCCACAAACTCATCGATAGATTGCACAAATTACAGAACCTCTTTCCAATGGACAAACACAGCTAATCTTAAATAATCAATTACTACATCAGTTATAAGTATTAACTAAATTAATGTTTGCAGCAGTCATATTTACATTTTATAGACAAGATAATTTATATATTTAGGTTCCAGAAGATGTCCAAGTTTATAATAATAAAAAAGCAAATATCAAGACACTATGTGTAGCACATATTACCACAGAATAACAGACAGTCATACACTGGGAGTTCAGGCACAATCCCTAGCAGATAACTGTTAATCTAGAGTGGAAACTAAGGACCCTGTAGATACATCAGATGAGCCGATATCATGCAATTTGGCTAATGGGTAACACCTGCAGAAGAAGACAAAGGAAATGTGGTAAGGCTGACGTGATTACGGGTCTAAAAGGTAGCCATTCAGAGTGACCGCTAACATTAAGGCTCACCTTACTTGCTCCAAACATCTAATCCACTGAAATGAGAGGGTTTATTTTTTTATCTTATATATATTTTTTCTCCAACACTTTATCATGAGAATTTTCAAACACAGCTAAGAGTTAAAAAATTACAGGCGACACCCACTGTCTGTCATCTAGGTTCTGTGGTTAACATTTAACGTGCTTGCTTGGTCATCCATCTACCTTTCCAAGCATCCATTGATCCACGCTTTTCCAGGATGCATTTCAAGACAGGTTGCTGACATCAGCATGCCTTCTTCCTGCGTGCTTCCGTATACATATCAATACCTCTAGTTTAACATTCGTGCGCTGCTTTTTCTTTCCTGTTGAGTTTTCTTTTTCTCACAAATGGAAATGTGCACATGATCGTGTACCATTGATAAGATCTGACTTAGCTTGTATCTGTGTAAGCCAAACTCCTTTTAAGACAGGATTCCCTGCTCCTTTCTACCCCCTGCCAACTCTGCTCAGCAACTACCTTTCTGATTTTTCCCCACCATAGATATTTGTTCTAGAAACAAATGGAGTGATCTTAATTTTTTTTTTTTTGTATAGGATTCTTTCACTCAGCATGTTTCCGCAATTCCCTCATGTTATCGTGTGTGTCAGTGCTTTGCTCCTTCTTAATACACAGTAGTATTACATGGTGTAACTGTAGGTGTCATTTTGATGAATGGCCTGCTTCTGATTTTTGGCTGTTATGAATAAAGCTTCTCTGAAAATTCTTATACAAGTATTTTGTGCACATCTACTTTTATTTCTCTTGAAAAATAACGAGGAAGAGAGTTGCTGGCTCACACAGTATGTACATGTTTAGTTTGATAAGAAACCATTGGCTCTTTCCCTCAGGTAGTCATGAAGAAATCAAGATAGGCAGAAAGGAGACAAAGAAAAATCATCATAATAAAATTGTACCTTTATTTTGGTACTGAGGATTGAAACTAGGGACCTTCACACTGAGCTACATCCCCGTGTCTCAGTAAGTCACTGAGCTGCCCAGCCTGGGGTCAAACTTGGCATCCTCCTGCCTCAGACTCCCAGAGAACAAGGATTATAGGCATGCAGAGCTGTGCCTGGTTTAAATTATACTTTTTTGGGGAAAACTGTATCCTCAGGACATAAAAGTTGCTCAAAAGGTCTTTTTTCTTTATAGGAAACACACACAGATAAACACCTAGATACACACTCAAGGGTTTTAAATAAAATAAGACCACAAACTTGGCTCTGGGCCCACTTTTTACCTGTCAGTTGTGTTCCGTCTTATTGATCCCAGTGTCACAAAAGCACACTACTTGTGTACCTCAGTTTCACAAACATGTAAATAATCATCATTCTAACATAACCTGCCAGATGGATAAATGTGACAGACAGTAGGAATATACATCCCGAATATATATCCTGGGATATATATCTTAAAGACATCCCCAAATTTAAGTAAAATACCTCAACCCATGACCATAATGTCCTTTACTTTTTGAATGCCCACCCTATCTTCTGAATATGTACTTTCTTCTTGAGTGAATCTTTTCTTTGACTCCTTCTGATGAGTCCTGAAAAAATCTTGGTGATGAGATTAGTGAACACAGTAGAGCAATCCAAGGTTCTCACCTACTCTTTGGGGACTCTCCATGGACCCTGCCTAGAGACAGCTGTAGCATCTCACATTTCCAATATCAGGGTATGAGAGCTCCAGTTCTTTCCCATCCTTTCCCATACTGAACACTGGAGACTTTTCCATTTTAACCATGTTTGCGAGTGGATTGAGGAATCTCACTGGAGTTTTCGTTTGCACTTCCCCAGATGTTTGTTTATCTGCATCTATATATATGTGCATATACATGACATATAATACATTTTTAAAATTTATTTTGAAATAATTTCAAAGGTTCCAGAGTAATACGAAGACCTCTCATAACCCTTCACTACGTTCTCCAATTTGTAATAATTTATTGTGTTTTCTCTATCACTTGTTTTCTTTTCTGAACTTTTGACACCAAGCTGAAAATAAGATTGACTTGACATCCACTCTCCGGTCTATATTTTCCTCAGAGACACTTTTCTTTGAGAACCTTCATGTGCTGTTTCACATTGGGCCTATTTCTGTTCAGTCCACACTCAAATTTTGCCAACAACCCTCCCCAAACCACCTTTTTTTTGCTTTGTGTCCCAGGATAATGTCCAATAAGGTAGGCTGCACTGAGTTTTTATGATTTTTTTTTTTTAGACTCCTTCAAGTGGCTATAGCTTCTCTGCCTATCCTTGTCTTTCCTGAGCTTGACAATCTTAAGTTCTGTTGGGTGACCTACAACCCACACTTGTCTGATGCTTTCTTGTGGTCCTCCTGAGGGGATGCTCTCTGAGCAGTCATTCTGCCACAAAACTTCTTGGTACTCCCTAGGGACTCACACCTGGAGACACATCGTGTCTCCTTGCTGGATCTCTCTTCCTTAAATTGAGCATTTTTCCTTTTGCAACTGATTACTGTTCTGTGTGGACATACTTTGAGATCAGTCAGTGTCCTGTTCCTTATCAGACTTCCAACTCCTGGCCTTAGTGACAGTGGACAGAACCAACCACTTCTAGGTAGGTTGTCAAATGTGTGTCTGTCCACAATCTTCCTTTTTATAAGTTGACAGTCTACAGTAAGAAAAAGCTTCTCAATCATTCATTCATTTACATTGATATAGATACACAGATTCCAATTTTATTTAAAGGTTGTTACCTATTTCGATGACTTATTTTTAATGCTTGAACTATCCCAAAGTTGCCACTTTGAAGCTGGCTTCCTCGCCTTTTTGATGTAACCTCATGGCTCTTGGTTGTGCAGTGCATAAGCTGAGACCCTTCCCCTAGGTTTCCTTGTTTTCCAGCATAAGATCTTTCAAGTTCAACTTGTGCATTACCTACTTCATCTCTGGACTTGATCATTTTCCTAAGGTCTCTGGTTCCTTTCAATAAAGGCAAGTACTCAAAAACCAGGTCCGTGTCCTCGGCTTGTTGGGGTGTCATTGCTTTTAGGTCCACATCAGGAACAGAGCTAGGAAATCAGTGTACTTCTCATGTCAACCTCTGTATCCATGTGTGTATATAGAGGTACACACTATTTTTGTACTATATGTATATGTATGTAACATATATATATTATATAATAAAAACAAGCTCATAACAATATTTTGATTCCACTCCAGCTCCCTGATATGAAAGGTTGCTTGTAGATTTTTGTTTTTCCTCCTCAATGTTTATAAATACTTCTCTCTCATCGAGAGTTTTGGCTCCAATTACCTTCAACATATTTACTTATTTGTTCAGTCTCCCGACCACACTGCTGTCTCTGCCTCCCACGACTTCCATATCCCCCCGCCCAATGCATGTCTTTGTCCTGCGTGAGCCTCTACAGGACTTTCCACCGGCCTCAATTCCTTCTAATTTCAGTTGCTTGTCTACCTTCTCCCTGCTGGAAGGGAAGCGAAGGGACCATATATTGTAGCAGGTTTTAGTGGTAAAAAATAAATAAATAAATAAATAAAAATAAAATCAACTTCTACATTCCATTTCTGGTAGCTGTATTTCCTACCTCTTGTTTTTGAATCTTTATAAAGAAAAACACTCCTTCTTTAAAAAAAAATTGTGTGTGTGGGAGGAATAAGTGTAGTAACTTCCAATTTTATTTAAGGTTTCAAATAAAAAGGCTTTTTTTTTTTTAAGAAAGGCTATCACAACAATTGCCTGTTCCTGGTGTGGAATTAACTCCCATCATATTTTGCCCAGCAGAGACTAATGCCATTCTGTGACGAGCCAGCACATATACAGACACCGAAGAGATTAATCAATAACAAGTTTCCACAGAACCTTTCGTTGTAAAGTTTGGTGTCCTTTGGTGAGTATAGTTGGTGAGGATCTCAGCCACTCATACCAGTCCTCTGGCTGTGACATTCATACGGTCTCAGTTGTGATATACCTACAGCCAGGCACCAGCAACTCTTTATTTATTTGTTTGTTTATCTACTTGGGATCAAGCCCAGAGCCTTCTCACTGAGCTACATCTCCAGCACATTTTTATTTTTGATTTTGAGACAGGATCCCACCAAGTTGTTAAGATGCTCAGATTGGGCTCAGACTTCTGATCCTTCTGCTTTAGCCTCCCAGATTGAGAAATTGGGCTGGCTCGACATCATGGTTTTACCCAGTGACTTGAGCTTGGTGGGGGTTCCCTCATCAGAGGCTTTGCCTAGCACCTCAGGGGAGAAATTTGGTACTAGTTAGTTTCCTGTGTCTTAAATGAGAGGAAAACAACCTGGCTTTTGGAAACAATCTGATGGCCTCTCCTGGAAACTGCTGGCAGTGGGCACGCCCCGAGTGCACCAAGCATCATTTGGGCACTGCTGCTTGCGTTTCTAGCTTGGAGAATGTCCACTCACTCTTCTCCCAGCGTTCCCTTAACTCAACCAAAAGCGCTGACTCTTGGCTTAGTGTAGATCTGATTGCACAGAGCTAGGGCACCCTCAGGATCTGCACTTGTCTTGAGCTACACACTCCCCGTTTACCAGGGAACTCACTCAATCCTCCCTGCAGTCACCTTCATTTGTAAGCTGAAGGAAGCCTGGATCTACTTGCGTGATAAGGAGAGTGAGTTTGCTTCAGTTAGTATGTATACTGTGTCTCATTGTGAGTGCTGACCTATGCGGTAAAGGACTTTTCAGACCTCATGGGAGATCAAAAAGAAAGAGTGTTGTAATTGATTAGTGATGTCTGACATGAAATGGGAAGGAGAAGTTGGGTAGCGAAGTGCTGAGATTAGAGGCTTGTGCCACTGTCAGACATTAAAAAATTATTTTAAAGTACAGATGACTGTATCTCCCAGATAATTGTATCAGAATCTGCAGGACAGGGAAGCACAGGCTAATGTAATAAGGAGGAAAGGTAAAATAATCCACATTTACAGAAAGCCTGCTCTGAACATGGCTGTTCCTTTTATTTTTTCCTCCTCTTTGTCTTATCCTATTTAATTCTCACATATTTTTTTTTTTTTTTGAAAACTGAGGTTCAGGAAGCGTAAGTACTTGGCCAAAGATCATGCAGTAGAACTGGGATTTGAATGCAGATCCCATTGGTTCTGAAGCACTTGCTCTTGGCACAGTGCCATGTTTCTTCCATTGGGTTTCTAAGTGCCCACTTCCATCCTTTAGCCTGAATGCTGAGCAATTCTAGATTCCACTTGATTACTAAATCTGACCCCAGCCTATCATTCACTTCCTCAACTTGGTTCTCTAGAGTGGCTGCCAGTACCATTCACAGTGTTACTATTTTGGTTTCATAGAAGTGCTTCCTAGAGTTACAATTTTTATCCTGTGAACTCAGCCACTCAGAGGTCAAGAGCCAGGAGTCCTGGACAGTAACCTTGTCCACAAAGGGTGTTTATGTATAGGCATAAGTTTGACGGCTTTTCTTTGGTCCCCACGTGGTTAAAGAGATACAAAGGAATTGGGATTTTTCTGACACTGCGAGTTGTAGACATCTTATTTGGTTATTGTGACATCATCACTTTAACTCTCATAATCAGAATCAAGAGTATTCATGAGATAATTAAACGAATTATTGGAATCTTCGTGTTGGAATGACTCTCCAATTTACTCTGTTTCAACACCTGCCTGAGGCCAAAATGCCCTCTCTAGTGCAAGTGTCAGAAATGAATTCAGACCATGTAAATGCTGCCCAGGGATGGAAATGTGTGATCTCCTGCATTAATTGACACATTTTTGGGCAGCCCTAGCAGCTCAGAAGCTCTTTAAAAATTAAGCCTGTAGATTGCCGTCTATAATTTTTCAGTTCCTCAGCCAATTGATTTTCCTCAGTGTTATCAAAAATCTTATTTCTGTGAAGCTGATCCATCAATCAAATGATGTGTGCAAGCTAAGGTGGACTAAGCAGGTTAGGTCCAGGTAAAACTCCTAATGAGGTCTCTGGTAGAGTTTCTTTTCAGTATCCTTAATCATATCAACTTTCTTTGGGGACACCTGCCTATCATTCCCACCACCCCAGTGTTTCTTCCTCTATCAGAATTCTTGCTGCCAGAAAAAGTGGAAACAGAGCCCCCATCAGGTATAGGTAACAGATAGAGCCTGACTTCCTCCCCCAAGAGCATTTACAATGTATTAAGAATGAAGCTTTGCAAGGTTTGGCAAAAAGGAACAAGTTCAAAATAAATCTTAGTCATCAGGCACTGAGGGAGGGTTGGGGTAAAGCAACAACTTCCCTATGTTTCTGACAACAGCTTGCAGAGAGATCACTAATGTACCCAGGTGAGCCTGGTGCTTGGTCATCAGGTTGGGACAGCTGCCTGATCTGAGCTGCTTCCGTCTGAAGGGAACACCACTGGTGTTATGGGAAGTTGTTGGAGTGGAGCAAAAGGAGGTTACGGATCTGAATTTTTTGATGTCTAAGCAGAATAGAAAATGGCCCGTTTAGATTGTGATGTAAAGTAAGTCAGGCACAGAGTGACACATGCCACATGTGAGTGAATGCTGAAAAAGTTGATCTTGTAGAAGAGCAGAACAGAGATTGCTAGAAGCTGGAAAGGAGAATGAAGTGAAGATGGATGACAGGTACCAAAATATGGTTTAAAGAGTATATTCAGATGTTTGATAACACAGGGGTAATATAAATCACCATCACTTATTATACCTTTTATGGATAACTAGAGAAGTATGAAGCTGCCCAACCCAAAGAAATGACAGAGGTTTAAAGAGGAGACACTGACTGTCCTGATTTGACTGTTATACACTATATTCAAGTATTGAATTATACAAAACCTTGAGAAGATGTACAGTTAAAAATAAAAATAGCTATAAAACAAAACCAAAAACAAAACTTGGGTAGATTTGCCAAAATTAAAGCCCTGGAGGATTGAATTGGCCACCCTGGGCTTGACTGATGATCTGTTTTAATTATCTTTTCAAAGATGGCGCCTCCAACAGGGCCTCTACTGGACCGTTTCTGCCTCCAGCCATTATGCGGAGAGAAGCTTCTCTACAACAAACAGCCATGTCTCTTGCTGATGCAGGGCGTAGAGATGTCTTGAAAGGCTTTCTGTTCAAAGCAGACCAGGCCCCAGCCCATCTTTCTTGAACAGAGATGAAAATATCACAGCCTGTGGTCGCTGAGGGCACCGTGGATACAAAACTCCTCAGCCCTGAGGTACAAGGATGAATGTGTGTGTGTGTGTGTGTGTTATTTATTATTTACCGAGAAACCTGTCCAAACACTGCCTTTTAGGAACACGGTTGGCAATCAGAGCACCGGGGGCATAGGAGGGCCTTTGAAACTAGGGGAGGCTTTCTTCAGACCCCACCTGGGCTCCTTGGGTCAGGCGATTTGCACATAGCCCCTCTACTCATCACAAATAATTTTTAAAAACTTGGTTTAGACACTGGAAAGCAGCAAGACCGGGGATTTCAAATGAGCCTTTCTGTCCAGATGTGTGCATAATAGAAACCACTGGGCAGTGGGGCATAATTAACAAGCTCTCCTTCACTGAGGCTGCAGAATGGCATTAATTCTGCCAACTGGGCTTGACATGAATTGGCTGGAATGTCTGAGTAGATTTCCAGCTGCTGCTCACGTAGCCCTGGCTTCCAGCAGGATTTGCATTCCAAATAAAACGAGGCCTGAAATAGATGCGTGATACATGTTCAAGGCTATTTTTAATCAATGATCGCATGGTTAGCTGTGAAAGATTATCAGCAGGTCACAATCCATTTCAGATTTTGCTGTGACCCGCAGAACTGATCTAAACAACACAGCGACTCTGGCTTCCTCCGCAGTCTTTATGCTACCTTGGCTCTTTTTTGGATGAAGGGGAGGAGGTGCTGTGTGGACGGTGTAATCGGCACAGTTGAGCCACCGGCTACAAGCTCCTGAGTTGAAGGGCTGCCTACTGGGACTCAGGTCATGTTGGCTGTGGTCCCCCAGAAAAATGTGCCGGAATAGTCATAAACCCAACGATTCTACCGCTGAACAACCACCTTAAAACTTACCTGCTCCTTCCCAGTGAGCACAGTCCCTTCTGATTCTCTGAAGAACTCAGAGAGAAATGTTTATTTCTTCATTCCTAGTTCTTGTCTAGCTGTGGGGATGCTGTGAGCGTTGCATATTTCTTTATAGATAGTATCTTCCTGGAAGTGTGAGATTTCTTTTGAGACTGCTGCCAATATCATGCACTGGTTTTTTCCCCCTCTTTTAAAAAATAATAGCACCTTGCATTCATTTAGCACACTTACTGTTTGCAAGCAAATCTGTAATCTCATTTGCAAAAGATATATTCATAGTGTGAGTACTTGAATACTTATAATTGCATATTAAATTTGCATAACAGAATATGTTAATATTATCCCCCCTCCCCTCTCTTCCATTTTCTTTATCTATAAGTATTTTGCTATTGAATTCAGTTCTTTTGACTTTTTTTTAACACATATCTTGGCAACTGTATTTCCACTTCACCACAGTCGAGATTCCCAAGACCATTAGTGTTATTGCTGTATATTTTTAAACCACACAGCCTCACTGTCTGATACTTACGATATTCATTTTCCCCTCATTTTTCTATCCTTTCCAAATATTATAATTTCGAGATAGTTTCACCATGGTTTATTCTGAGCTTAGATATGCTGTGGTCTTTTCTCAAAAAAGTTCTCTTAGTTGTAGTTTCTAAGCTTTATAAGGATTCATCTGTTCATTCTTGCAAGAGTATTTGATCATCACATACCAGGTGGAAGAGAGTAGGTGCCCAGAAGTGAACCTGGCTCTTAGGTATGTTTAAAAGACAGAGGTAAGATGACCCACAGTCCGAGTTGCTTGGGATTGGCTCATCTTTTGTACTGACAATTTTGTATCCTCTGTTCCTCTGTTCTAGACAAACTAGAAAGATTTGTCATAGTGGTTCTAGTGCGACTGCCACAAGCAAGAGAGGAAAGAAAACCAGCCAAGAAAATAGAGACAGAATGCCTGTACTTCCTTAATTAAGTCCTAAGGGATTATAAAGAGCGTAACTACCTTTCTTTTGTGTGTAGGGGCTGGTGTGTCACAAATGTTCCTCTTCCTTTTCCTAACCTTGCCTCTCCCTTTTTTTATTGTCTTCCGTATTCTATTTTCATTATTTATAAATTTTGTCCCAGCCTCTGGCCACAGCAGCCAGGGCACAAGCCAGAGGAAACAAAGAAGAATTGACTAAAAACACTTCAGTTCATAAAAAAGAAATGAGGAGTTGGAGAGGGGATAGGGCTAATGCAGCCATCTCATACAGGTGAAGCCTAGACCTGTGTTTATTTTAATTAATAACTTCTCGTGTGATCCATTCCTTTCTTAAAATTTTTAAAGAGCTTAAAAACATCTACTGTGATAAACCCACAACCAGCTTCCATTTTGAATAGAGACAGACTGTGTCCAATCATTTCTTTATGTACATTTTGTTGGTGTTCCCTTTGGAGGACCCACCCCTTTTTTTCTATTTTACCATTGTATTTTGAAAGTATTTTTTTTATATAGGACGTGGCTTTCTGCTTAAAAGAAGTTGAAACAGAGATTACACTTTGCTATGGTTTGGATCTGGAGTGTCCCCTCAAAAGCCTCATGCATTTGGAACCATGTGTTATTGTGTGGTAGGGCCTGCCTGGAGGAGGCAGGTGTGTAAGGTTTGACCTGGAAGGATTGGGGCAGTTTGTTGAGATTGGGGATTGCCTATGGCAGAGATTTCAGGTGTTTGTTTTTGACTTGTGGACCAGGAAGAGATGGGGTAGAAAGCAACTGACAGCTTAAAATACTTAAAGGAAAGAAGAAGAAATCTTACTGCAGCTTCTTCCTGGGAAAGCTCATTGGCTTGTTCCTGGTTCAATTGGCTTCTGTCCACAATGGGGTGAGCAGCTCTCCAGCCTCTGCCATGTGCCTTCACCATTGCTGGTTGCCCCATCGATGGACTGTGTGAGAGGCCTTCTGAAAATGTGAGCTAAATAAATCTTTCCCCAACTAAGTCATAGATGTTGGGTATTTTGTCACAGCAATGAGAAAGTAACTAAGACACACTTCTAGTTAGTCTTTTTGTGTAAGTAGTTAGAATTTAGTGTTGGCCTTTCATTATTGTGATTTTCTGTCTTGTCAATACCCAAGCATTCAACCGAAATTATTAATTAATTAATTATTTAATGGCTGGAGGCGCTAGAGATAGAACCCAGGGCCTCATGCCTGAGCTTCATTACCAGCCTCTGAAATAATTTCTTAATTTATCTTTCCCCATTCTCTTCCCCCCTCCCCATTTATTCTGATTTGCTGTGCTGTGAGCACTTTTCTAAGTTCTTCCTGATGGTCCATGTGACAGCCAGCTTCATGGACAGCCTCAATGACCCCCACCTCTGGTGTTCATGCCCTCTGAACCATCGCCTGCATTCAATAGGACCGATACACACAATCACAGGGATACTGCAGAGAAAAGAACGTGAGGCTTCTGTGTTTAGGCCCGAAATATGCTATAGCTTTTGTTTCGCTTTTTTTAATGGGTACTTGTTCTGAGAAAAGCTAGCAACATGACAAGAGAACTGAAGCAATCCACAGGAAGGCCATGTCAGAGGATCTGAGGCTCCCTCCCAATAATCAGCACTGTCTTGAGTGCTACGTCTTGGAGGTGACCCTTGGAAGCCCTGGTGAAGCCTCCAGCTGACTGCAGCCAAAGCTGGTGCTGGACCCTAGCCTCCAGAACAGAAACCACCTAATGAAGCTGCTCCCCAGATTCCGACCCATGGAAGCTGCGAGATCACAAGTATTTATTGCTATGTTAAGTCACTAAGTCATAAACCAATAGATAACAAATACAGTCCATGTATCTAAACAAAGTTTCCTTTGCTCTCCAGGAACTTTATCCCACATTCATGGGTGCAACTTGCACTTAATGGAAAGTATACTGAACACCAGAAACACCACAACTAACCTTAACGAATTTTCTAATGACAACTTCCAAATCCTTCTTGAATTTACTTTCTCTCCTTACTTCCTCTGTTTCATGTATTTTTACCTTAACCACTGCGCAGCATATAAGAGAATTTTATCATTGCTCTTCCATCTTCAGTACTCCTTTACTTTACTTTTTTGTTAGTTTAATGCCTTTGTATCCGTTCTGTTGATTATATTCTAATTTATTTCTTCTACTGTTTTGGTAATACAAACTTAGTGGTATTTGAATAATATGAAAAATGTAGCAGTGAGAAAACTAACCTTCTATTGTTTCTCTACTTAGTGATAGTTGGTTTCATCATTAATAACTAATGAGTAAACATTTCTAATATGGAAAAGCTGTGGCTATACACCAGGTAAAACACCTAATCTCAAGGGAAAAAAATGTCTAGAAAGGGGCAAGTAAGTAGCAGGTTGAAATGCAGTGTGACCAGAAGAAGGAGAAAATGATCAAGGTTATTTTGGAACATACTAAAGTTTGGGGGTGTCCTGATGCCTCTTAGAGCAAGCGACCTCGACACACCTTCACTGAGGAAACAGCAGCATCATTAGGAACATGCTTCTCTCCCCACCGCCAGATCTATAGACCTATCAACTGTATCCTCTTCCTTCCATCTCTTATAGTGGAAGGAGAACCTCCAGGTTGCAGAAGAACTTCACTTCTTTGATGGATACTTTCTGCTGAGTTGTTCAGAGAAGCATAGAAATGTGTTCTAGACTAGAAGTGTCCACCTGTATGTGACCTGTTAGGAACTGGGTCCCACAGCAGGAAGTGAGTGGCCGGCCAGCTGGCAAAGCTTCGTCTGTGTTTACAACCACTCCCCATTGCTTGCAATGCCGCTTGAGTTCCTCTTCCTGTCAGATTAGTGATGGTATTAGTGTCCCATAGGGGCACAAACTCTACTGTGAACTTAACATGCCATGAACTATGGCTACAGAAAGGCTGGGACAATTGATTTAGAAGATACGGTCTTAAATAAGAAGAACCCTTCCTTGACTCCGTGTTTTTTTCTAGCCGATGCTTCAATTATCTACCGTATTTTACCTTGAGTTGCATGAAAAGATCATATTCTCTTGCTTTAATGTTTCCTTTCTTTGAGTCTTTCTTCAGTTAATTTCATCACTTCTCAGTGGCCTTTCTCATGAAGATCACTGATGAAAAACTTTCCCCCATGCAAGCTGATGTCCCCCAAGAGGGGCTCCGTCAAAACCCGTTATGGCCAAATTCTTACGTGGCTAATCACACGGGCTTCAGCCTCCTTATTGTGCCAGGGAATGTTGTTTTCCCCGTAAAAAATGGAGCCGTAAGGACAGAGCTGGCGCCAGTTCCACAGAGCATACCATTTTTACATCCCTCGCTGTGCAGGTTAAAACCCTGCTGCTCAAGGATTGTGGCTGCTGGGATCTGACATCACTCCTGCTAGACCTCTGCGGACAGTGGCAGTTCCTCCCATCCCTTAAATGTCCCTCCTGGAATATATGCTGCCTTTTGACCTTGTTAGCATGGCAACCAATAAACCCCATGATGCCTCACTGAATGGCCGTTTCTGTGTCCTGATGTCACTCAGCCTGTAGAGAGCATTCAATACATTTGCCTTCCTTTATGCAGAAATGCTCATTTTTCTCTCGGTCTCTGACACCAGCGTCTACAAGTTCTCTGTCCATTTCACCAGCTGTTTCCTCCTCATCTTTTTGCTGTTTCTCCTTCTCCATCAGACCTGTAGATATTTCAGGTTACTTTTCAGAACTCTCTTCTCTGGTTAGGCTTCAGTCTTTTAAAAAATCTCATCTGTTGCTTAGATCTGCCTGCAACCATAATGTTTGTGGAATGTCTCACTTCTTTCCTGAAAAATGGAAATGCTTTACCAGCCTCACCAATTAAGCAAATTCATAAAATAATACTGTTACGGATCACTCAAGTTGCTCAAATTTCTTTTGCCCTGAAGTTGCTGTTGAACAACAATACTATGGGATCGACTGCCTGCTCATTTCTACTTGGGTGACTGATGGGGAACCTGGGATGGACATGAATGAAACATACTGAGTTTTTAATCCCGTCAGCTCTGTCTGTTTGTTCCCCAGTCTCTTTCTCAGGAAATTCGCCTTGTCTTCCTCCTATCCAATTATCACTAGGCCTCATCAATTTCCCCATATCATATACTCAGAAAGGCCCAATTCTCTCATTGTGTACCACCAAACTCCTTCAAGCCATCCTCATCTCTTGTCTGAATGACTACAATAGTCTCTTAACTGGTCTCCCCACTGTTCCTCTACTCACCTTTTCTCCTACCAACTCCGCATAACAACCCTTTAAGCATGTAAACCTCTACACTTTATTTCCATTCTTAAACCTTCCAGTTGTCTTTATTCCATGGCTCTTATCCACCATTCTAGCTTAATTTCAAGACGTGTTTTCTCCTGCCCGTGAGTCTACCACTGCAGAGGCCAACTGGGTGTCCTCAACATGCTGGGCTTTGCCTTCTGGCCTTTGTTCCCTCCCAAATGCTTTGCCTGCCTGTCTGATCCTTAATCATCCGAGTCTCAGCTTAAAAGTCAATTCCTTAGGAAGTCACCTAAGACCGTAGCTCTCCCTTAACTCGCTTTTGCTCTCTGCAACCGTGTCACATTCCATTCCTTTATCTAGGTTTGTTTTCTTCCATGTGCACTCACGTCACTCTTGGAAAAACATTATCTATCTTAAGAGACAGCCCGGCATGGCAGGTGGAAGCCTTAATTAAGCAAAAACCAGCTCTTCCACTTACCCTGTGCTTCATTTCTACATCTGTAAATTGAGATTCATTAGCTGCTTGAGGATTAGGCAGACTGTTACCTATGAAGTGCTTAGAATGTGCCTGCTTGCGGTCAGGCCCACTGAATGTTAGCTATTGTGTTGTTGATTTTCTTCCACTACCAGAATACAGGCTCTGAGAGAGCAACGTGGGTACTTTCCATCTGCCCCTTCAGATGTGGGCTCTGCTTTCTCCATCCCACTCATGGTTCCCCTCCGTTGGCCCATGTGGACAGGCTCCTGGCCTCAGGTTGGGTTTGCTATTACAAAGCATCAGTGGGAGTAGAGGAGAGGGGAGGATGAGCTTAGCGAGTTTGATTCCCTGGCTCCTCCTGTGGGTGTCCACGGAGATGGTTGTGTTCATCAGATGTCCTCTCTACTTTCTCCACTACCTACTCCCTCCCTTGCCCTTCTAACCTTGTGGTAGAAAAGGTGACTGTCTTAGCTTTTTCATCACTGGAACAAAATGCCCAGTACCTGCAACTTAAAGAAGGAGAGGTCTATTTTGGCTTATGTTTTTAGAGGGATTAGTCCATGGTCAACACCATGAAAGAACACCGTAGAAAGCATGGTGAAGGAAAGTGTATAACCCTGTGGCAGCTGGGAAGCAAAGAACAAGAGAAGGCTCAGAGCCAGGAAAAAGAATATGCCTGTCTGGGTCATGTCCCCCCGACACATCTCTTGTTACGAGACCTTGCCCCTGAACATATGAGATTTTAAGGGGACATTTCTGAAGTGTTACAGTGACCATACTTAGGTTTCTTTATACCCTGCACGTGCCATCTTACACTTTTCCTTTGTTAAATTCTGGTCAAATGACCCAACTTAGATGTGCTCTCTTTCCTCTCTCCCCCCTACTGGGACCTATAGGATACAGAGGCACAATCTGCCACATTCACTGTTGATCCTTAAAGTCCTGGAATAAGGTAGAAGCTTAATAAAATTCTGGGATGTGAATGGAACTCATGAGTGGATGCAAAAACGAATAATCTGAGTGCTGAAGGATGAGAAGATATCGTCTTGTGGAGATCTCCTTTGCTCCAGTGATACGTCTTCTGGGAATCTTTCCAAAAGAGTTAAAAGCATCATATAGCAGAGATAAATATACATCCATGTTCATAACACCACAACTAAGAATAGATAAGTTGTGGAAAACACCAGAATACACATAAACAGACCAATAGGTAATAAATTGTGGTATATGTACACAATGGAATACTATTTGTCTATAAAGACAGATAGTTTTGAGCTTTTTGTAGGTAAATGAACTCAACTTGAGACCATTATGCTCAGTGAAGTGATTCAAACACAAAAGGTTAAATATTGAATGGTTTCTCCACAAGAAACTATCAAAAGCAGGACTGTACAATCCACATAGGACCACTCCTAGCCCTTGGATTAAATTACCCATGTGAAATATGAGTCATGTGGATATAGAATTTGGCTGCTACTGGTCATCTTTATAGTCAATGGATCAGATTTTGACTATGGCAGGAGAGAAGGAAACTGACATAAATGAAATATTAAACAAACAAAAGATAGAAACAAGCAGATCTAGAGATGCAGTGAAAGAGAAGGATCGACAGAAAGACAGAGCTGGAGGGAGAGTGAGAAGTGAGACCCTTGCTTGAGATCCTTGACCCAGCTGAGCTTGAAATCCTACTCTTGCACTATCCAGTCAGGCAAGCCACTACATACATACACTTTTGTTTTTGACATAGTTGGAGTTGGCTTTTGGTTCTATGTTATAGCTGCCCAGAATTACAGAGTTAGTACTAGAAATAGGCCATTGCCAGCGATAGACTCCACAATGAGGAGTCAGTTGAGTATAAATGTGGCATAGACTGGGGAGGACTCTCCTACTAATGGCAGAAAGCTTGACAATGCCTGTCATGTTTTCTGAAATATACATTTTAATAGTCACCTCTTGTTTCTTTAGACTCAGATCAGGTGCCTGCGGAGAATAGAGCTTTAGGGGAATCATCAAAATTTCAGGATGTCGTCCGCTTCTTGCATGTCTTTCAAGAAAAGAAAAAGCTTCGTTATAAATTGGTCCCTATGAAAGCAGGAAGAAAATAGTATATAACTTCATTAAGAGATACCTTTATCCCATTGGGTTGTGAGAATAATGTAAAACTGCTGTGGGTCAGATAACCAGGCACCTCATGGAACTGCAGAAGCCAATATCCCTGCCCAAGCTGAAGTTAGCATAGCAGAGGCTAGGAAGCGGGAAACAGTGGGGGATTTGACTGAGACTCAGAAAGAACTGAGAATGCCTGATGCTTTAAGCCCTTCCCCAGTCTAGCCTGCCGAGAGCGTGCTAGTTGTGAAGATAATAGGTCATTCCATAGTAAAGAGCCAACCATCAGGATGTAGCACAGGCACAGGGACAGTTTAGTCCTGCCCAACATTTCAGCCTGAATTATTAAGAAGTTCTTCAGCTGAAAGCTGAGACCTGCTGCTCAAGGCTAAATATATAAAGAGGCTGGTCCACATCCAAGGATATGACTAACAATATGTATGGTCTTGTTCACTTGTAGAAGTATGTTCAAACAGTAGATGAATGAAGTTTTAAAGGAGCCCTACTCTGAGTTGGACAGGAAAATGCCAACCTAAGGGTGTTTGTGATTATTAGGTCTCTAAGACAACCAGACAAAAAGGGAAGGGGATGCTAAGGGGCAGAAATTCCAGAAGGGACTTCCTCCTAGAGTTTTGTCAGGCATATTCTTGGAGAAAAATGAATTTGAGGGATCTGTCCATAGAGTGAAGCCTGGTGAGGTGAGATGGGTTCATTGTTGAGATGCAAATCTTTGCTATACTACTCCATAGAGTAGGGTGTTTGCTGTGGCATAGGTCACATCACCCTTTCATTTAGAAGTTTTAATTTAATTTAATTTTTTAATTTAGAAGTTCCATTCAGGAGTATTAATTTATATTATCCTATTTTCTTACATCTGCTATATAATAGAACTGTGGGATATTATTATGGTTTAAATAAAAAGTGCCTGTCAAAGATTCACGTATTGATGGCTTGATCCTCAATGTAACAATGTTCAGAGGCGAGGCCAACAGAACTGATTAGGTTATAAGAACATTAACATCATCAATGGATTAAAAGTAGTGTGCTCAGTTGGCCTAAATGAGTGGTTATGAGACGAGGCCCATTGGAAGAAGTAGGTCACTGGGGATGTGCCTTCAAAGGCTATGTGTCTTGTCCCTAGATTGCTTCTCTGCCCTGTCTTCTGTCTCTCTGCTTTCTGATCACCATGAGGTGATCAGTTTTGTTCTGTTATGCCCTTCCACCACAATATTCTGCATCACCTCAGGCTCAGAAACAATGGATCTAGATGAGCTCCAATAGCCCAGGGACCTCTGAGAATGTGGGACAAATATAATTTTCATCCTTTACACTGATATCTTCATCTATTTTGTCACACTGACAGAGATATGACTAATAAAGAAAAATATTATTGCATTGGTCATTTAAAATGTAGATTGTTGGACCAAGAGGGAACATATCTGGATGTGAAAGCTGTGTGCATCACCTAGAGATCCAGCCTGTGGAGATGGGCTGGTGACGGGATGTGATTCTGAGTTGTGTCATTTTTGGGGTAAGAGTGATTTAGATTATATCATAGTTACACAGATATTAGGTGGAAGCACTTTTGAAATTATGTGAGCAGAGGTATGTATGAGTATATGTTAAGCAGGAAGGGAGGACGTAGTTAACATCTCTTGCTGCATGTTCTTTCTTTACTTTATGTAAAGTAACTGCCCCTCTCCCATCTGGTCAGATTCTTGTGGGGTTGCTGATCATAGTGTATCTCTTAGTTGGATGGGTGGTGAGTGACTTAGGTCTAATTAATCGTAGTCCAGCCTTTTGTCCCTGAAGACTGAACATGACATAAATACATGGAGGACTTTTGTGAGGCTTTGAAACACATGGATCCAGGGTGGGGGTGGGAGATTTCTCTTCTACTTGAATTATGAGCTAAAAAATGTGAGCTTGGAGTTATTTGCTTGGCCGTGTTTCCTGAGGCTGGAAAAAAGTATGCAGAGTACACTTGCAGTGGGAAGCAATGAGAGCAACATAGAAGGCAAATCAGCGGCAGAATGAATCAAGAGAGGATGAGGAGGAAGGAAGGGTGGAGAATGACACTATCTGAGGCCCTGGGTTGAGGTTTCCTCAAGCACACTTTGGAAATTTTGTGAGCAGATACTTCCCTGTAAGCTAGTCTGAACGAAATTTTCTTTCTTGCATAGTCATAAAAGCTGGGTATAAAATCTTGAATTACAACTGTTGCCCCTCAAAATTCTGTGCCTACTGCTTAATTCCTTTATAATATGCGATAAAGGAAAGATAAGAGATATT
This sequence comes from Ctenodactylus gundi, assembly GCA_004027205.1. Classification (NCBI taxonomy): domain Eukaryota; kingdom Metazoa; phylum Chordata; class Mammalia; order Rodentia; family Ctenodactylidae; genus Ctenodactylus; species Ctenodactylus gundi. The sequence continues at coordinate 503,363 of PVKB01000720.1, read as the reverse complement.
CCTGTTTTCCTACTTTATATGCAAAGTTATTGTTTAAATGTTTGGAGAGTTTTAAATTGTATATTTATACTAAAAACTCTTCTGAGAATGCAATCAGTTGTGAGTAGTTTGTTATTCTCTCTTTCTCTCTCTCTGTTGTATCTATCTTTACCTCAGAAACATTGTGAGCATTCCTGAGTTATAACTTTCTGGTTCATGACTTTTTCAGTTGTCTTTGATTATGGTTTCCATTCCATTTGCTTGGGCTCTTTTGGCTAAAATTCATTTGTTGATTGTCCATAGATTATGAAAGATAAAAACAATCTGGAAAGCATCAGCTGACAACCAAAGATATGTTAACTAGGCAGTAAAGATTGTAACTACTCAGTTTCTAGGTTGGAATGGATGTTGCATTCTTATTCCAGAAACCCCAGGTTACGTGGGAAAAACTAGAGGTCTTTGTATCTTTTTTTCACATGAGCTGTCTTTTTTGAGCAGAATAGCACATTTTTTACTAGTTGCACTCTGTAGCACACTTCCATCAGCTTGAGAACATTTTAGTTTCCAAAGAGCTGTGTTTTACTTTTCAGCTGTTTAAATTCATAGATATTTTACGAGAAACTTTAGATGTCAGATGCCATTCAATGTTTGGAGCCTTCTGTTGACTTAAAAGCCAAACTAAACATTGTGTACTTCGTGTTTCTAACATTCACTTAATTAATTCACAAGCTAGCACCATCGAGCACCTTTTATATGCCAGACACTGAACTTGCTAGGCTATAAAGATGAATACAGTACTGCTCTAATTCCTAAGGATCCAGTGCTTTAGTTGGGTAGGCAGATGTGTAAAACAGCGAACTATGATTGATGAGTGTGTGATCAACCCACAGTGCTCTGAGAGCAAGCTGGAGGAGGTTTCTCAAGGGAGGTACAAGTATTTGTATCACGCTGTGTAAAATCAGCAGAATCTTACCAACTCAATGGAGAAGTGGCCCTGGCATGTTATTCTGTTATCTTTGGCTCATACTCTGCTAATAAGGTGTGATTGGAGCTTAGTCACTCACTATATGACATTTCTTTTCAAAATTTTACTCCCCTGCTATTAACTTTTATAGTGTTGTTCTAATGACTGACAGACCTGCATATGTGGGATTACATGGGCAGCTTTGGTTCTCTTCTGGTTCATCCTTTATTTTTCTTTTACTTACTGGTTGTGGGAATTCTGTGTTCTTACACTTTCTAATTTACTTGTCTTTACAGCCTATATTTGTGCAATTGAAGAAAAAGTAATGACCTACATAAGCAGAGGATGTGAAAGTTTACAAAGATAATCTAGGGTAACATCTCCATCTCTGCACCATGTTCCAGCTGAGGAGACTACACAGATAAGTAAGAACTGAATAGAAATGATGATAATGATTACAGGTATGATTGAAGAGTATTGATAGTTTATAAGATGTGATTGAAGAGGACTGATAGTTTATAAGATGGCTTCATAAACATCATGACATTTCATATCCACAGAAATCCCCAGAGCCTGATATGATTATTTTACTCTGTTTGCCAGCAAGGAAATTAACTTCTGGCAACACCCAGTTATTTGTTTAAAAATATTATATTAAATCTCTGGGCTTTCTCTCCAGTACTTTCTCCATTATTCAGTGACACCTCGCCAATTTTTATTTATTTAATTGAATTCTGGTTAAAAATATTCTCCAAACTAACATAATCTTTTTAAAAAAAAAGTTATGAGAAAATTGACAATAGTACCTAGCACCAACAAATGATTTTCTGTGTTTGTTGTACTCTTTCCCATAATACACCAATGTTTTGCTGTTGTCTAGTTTGTGTTTATTTGATTTGTGTGATCTGAGCAAAAGTAATCTTCCCCTGCTCAAAATCTACTACATTTCTTTTGCAACTTTTCTTTGTGACTGCCCTGCCAACTATTGCCTGCCTCTCTATGGCAGATTGTAAGATTGTTCTTCTCATTCCTTTGGCTCTTCCTGTCCACCATTGCAGCAGGATTTCTGCAAAAGTCTCATCAACAGTGTATTGCAATGCCCATGGGCTCTGCTACTAGTAACTTCTTTCACTTCCTCTAAAAATACCATTAAGATCCTGTCGTAGTCTGTTTTCTGTTGCTGTAACAGAATACTTGAGATTGGGTAATTTACAACGAATAGAGGTATATTCTGACTCATAGTTCTGGAGGCTAGACGTCCAAGATCTCACTCAAGTAAGAAAAAGTTAATTCGTATATGAGGACTTCTGTTCTGTGACCCAAATGCCTTTCACTAAGCTCCCTCTCCCTACACTGTCACACTGAGGAATTGGGTATAACATCAACTTTGGCAACAAATCATAAGCCTTCCATAACAGTCATCTTCCATGCATAGCCAGGTTTTTCTCATGGACTTAGTCGGTGAAGACATTGAAAATTTCAGTCAGAGATCCTTCCCCTTTTTAGTTAGTCCATCCAGTTTCTCCCTAAGTCACTTGCTCCTTCCGTTCCCAGTAGAATCCTAATGAGAATGGAGTCCTGTCGAACACGTGTCTTTAAGTCCTGGCTGTGCCACTTTCTGGTTATTTGGGCAACCCTCTGTGAGCCTCATTTGCAAAATGAAATCACATTGTATATACCTGCCTTGCAAATTGAGGCCATGAAATTAGATGATAAATCCAATTGTCTAGAATAATGCCAGACAATTAGAAGATGCTAAAGAATTACTAATTTCTGCATTTGTTGTTCCTGTAAATAACTCTTTGGCTAAAGTTTCTCTTTGCCACCATGCTAACTATCCATGTGAAGGTCACAGATTCATTGATGTTCTCCCTCTTTTGAAACATTACAAATCAGATGTTTTTTTTTTTTTTTTTGTCTCAGCTCTGTATTGCTGAGCACATTGACGTACCTATCTGTTTGTAAGTATTTTTGTCCATTCTTCTCCTTAAGAGAATTTTTAGGGCTCACCACACTCTAGATTGGAGAAAATGATCCCTTTAGGTTATTCGTTTCACTTTTTTAGCCACTTTCTATTCTCACAGGGGTTTGCTAGTTCCACATGTAAACTTATAAATCAATTCTCAAAAGTAAATTTTCATTGAGGTTGTGGAAAAAAAAATGGTACCTGTCACTTTACATTGATATGTTATAGTAGTTTTATTGGCTGATCTTCCTTTTTTTTAGTTCTTAGAAAATGTAATCAAATAAATATTCTTCAATACTTATTCTTTATACTATTCCCAATTACTCATAGGCTGTGAGTGATTACTTTCTGTCTTAGCTGCTTTAGTTGAGAGGCAGTCAAGTTCTTCTCCCAAATCTAAAGCTTGTTTTTATATATCAGAAAAGTCACCATTTAACAAATATTTATTGATAACAATAAACAAATTCTGGAGTTCAGAAACACTGAGGCAAATAAAAGACTGCTCATCTTTCAAAGAAGTTACACTAAGTTATCCTTGCCTTATTTTTTTAAAGGCTACTCATATCTTTTAATTTTTCTGATCAAAATACTTGCCTTCTTATACAAATAAATATGTAGGCATGCATCCCTGGAATGATTTTTACCACCAGGAATATCCTAAGGCTTACATTAAGATGAACGAAAATAAGTTATCAGAAGAAATTATCACTTCTTTTGATTTGGGTGTGATTAGCCTAATATTTACATGTGTCTATTTTGAAAAGAAGTCTTGTTCCAAGTTAAAACACCATGGCTGCAAATGAGGTGGACTACCTGCTTTGTATTTAGCTACCACAATTGCTATAGATTGCCTATTTTTGAAAAATTTAGTCATCAGTGATTTGGCAGTGAAATGGAACAGAGGACAGAAAAACAGAATCTCAAGAAATCTTCTAAAACAGTAATAGCCCTTGTCTGGAATGTTCTTCTCTTTTGTAGAAACTTCTACAGTTAATCAAAGCTTAGCTAGATCAGAGAGAGCACTGTCTGCACAAAGTGAGTTGGTTATTGCTCCAAGTCTGACTCACAGTTTTTCCCCTTACCAGCCTTTGAGTAGAAGCATGGACTGAGAAGGTATAGATTATGGTTTGGATCTGGAATGTTTCCTCAAACCCTCATATATTTGGAAAATGATTGGATTGGGGTTTGTTTACTAGATAAAGGGGATTAATCTATTGACTTCACATGCTGTCAAGAGTGAGGCCTGATCAGAAGGGGCAGATCGGTAAGGGTATGACATTACCCTGGCTACTCCTCAGGTGCTGGCTTCCTGGTCATGTGGGACGAGCAGCTGTCCTCTGCCAGGCCATTCTGCCACATCCATCCATCATTGCTAGTTGACCATGTGTGGACTGGGAACAGTGAGCTAACAATTAACCTTCTCCTCCATAAGTTGTAGTAGTGTGTCCCAGGATAGCAGAGTGACTCAGAGAGTGAATAATGTTAATATACCATTGTGCATTTAATAATCACTTTATGCAAGCCTAAGCTTTGTTAATTAACTACATACATTTGAAACAAGCAGCTGTGTCCACATGAACGAGACATGATATTTATTTCATCTATATTCTGCTAGGCATATGTGTAGATTTGAAAGTCTCATGGATTTGGAGAACCTAGAGACCTGCATCTTGGGAACCACTGGGCTAATCTAATGTCATCTTTTAACCGATGAATGCACTGTGGCTCATGGAGAGTAAGTGACTTTCCAGGTCCCTAATAAACAAGCTATTTGTTGGTATCAGGGACCACGTTGCTGATACCTTTCTCACTCGATAACAACAGTCTTGCTGGGGTTTTTTTGAAATTATTATTTGTCCACATGAGCATGGAGGAAGGGTTATCGTAAGTGAACTAGCTCCAAGGAAACTATGATATGCATGTCACATATGGGACAACCTGCTCCCAGATTCCACAAACAGAACTCTTTCATCTAATTAGATTGAGAGTGGAATTCTCGCACAGTTTGTCACATTGACAATCAAGTATTTCTTGAGGACTGTAAAAAGGAAGAAGAGACTTGTGTTAGGTACTTCTTGAATTTCCAGATGCACGTAACAACCTTCTTCCCTCCCTCCAAAAAGGCAAGTCTTAAAAACCTTAAAGATTGTAGAATTTTGGCAATGCACAGGCAATGAAAGTCAGCAAGAACGGCCATCGTCGATCCCTGCCAAATTGGGAGAAGCAGTTCTGGCTGCCGAGTTGAGAAAAGAAATAAGAAAAATCACCAGCCAAACAATACATTATAACATTGGCAGACAGAGGAGGAGCTTGTGAAAGACATTAAAAAGCCATTCAGTGTTAGATTGACTCAGCTCAGCTGGGAAAAGATGAAAGGGACAATTGAGAATTTTTGGGTATTTTTTAATGTTGAGATACAAGCTCACATCTCAAGGGTAACCAAGTCTTTAGCCAAGGTTTCTGTGAAAGATTAACACGAGGTTAAAGATGCTGAACTGAATGCTGATGAAATTCATAGTCTCCCTGGATCACCTATTTCTGCCAACATCACATTGGTTTGGAATGCTTCAGGAGTCCATAATATTAGCCTTAGGTGTCTGTGGTTAAGAAGGACTCCTGAGAGTCTGGGTTGATGTTGATTTCCATGAAGATGTGGGTCACTTGGGGGTAGATCTGCGGAGTCCCATTGTATCTTTCCTGTGGACACAGTAACTGTGACAGTTTGTTTGGTTAGATTCAACAGTGTCGTCAAAAGATCAAGGTTATTTATCTAGACATGATTTCGTGTGTCTATTTTTCCAGACAGAATATCTATCTTATCTCAAAAGTCTGCAATTTTCTTCCCACACCAAATGATTTGAAACTGAATTGCATAAGAAATCTTACAGTGTATAAGACCAAACATGCAGGAATCTATTCCTGTCACTGCAAGACGTAGCTCAGCTGTCCTGTCTTGGGGAGACAGCACATCTGGGTCTTACACATGAAAGACTAGAAATAATCGATGTTGACACAAAAGCTGTGCAAACAGGCCACCATGGATTCCATAGACCCTAAAGCTAAATATAATAAAATCAGGGTCCAGGGAGTGCTGCTGTGCCTACGGTTTCTCTCTGTCTCACTCCCAAGACTGGAGAGTTGCAGGGAGGGAACAGCAGTGTTTACCATGGAGCAGAAATCTTTCTCTTCCCATTAACTCTCCCCGTGTGCTGCAGCGCTGGCAGCAGTCCTAAGAAGGGCTGGGAGAAGTGGGCTGGTTAACAGAGCATTTTCATGGCAGGCAGATTCAGTTGCCGTGGTGAAGTCCCTGTGCCTCTAAAGAGTGGCTCATCTGTTCCCGGCTGGGGATCCCTTGTGCTCATCCAGGTGTGGCCCCCTGCAAGAAACCCAGCAACTTGTGAGCTGGTGCGGCTGAACGGTTATTCTTTAAGAAGAAGAGAACACGATAATTGCTTTTTTCGAGACAGTCTCACTCTGTAGTACAGGGTCATCCTCAACTCAATACATGGCCTCAAACTCATGGCAATGTTCCTGCCTCAGCCTCTTGAGTGCTGAGATTACAGACCTGCCCCAACATGCCCAGGTGCAATTGCATTCACTGCAATCTTGGGACTAAGACTTGGAAGAAAAATAGTTGCAGGAGACTTGAGCAAAGAGTAAGTTGAGGAAGACAGTGTGGGAGATGGTAGAATAGGACAGTGACACTGTATTGGGGAACAGATTCTCCCCACTTACCTTGCATGGAAAAGTGGGAGAGAATTACCTAGAAAGGATTTTAAGGATGTGCATTTTATGATACACTTGTTTATAAAACCTCTCACCCTGTTCCTTTGAGAAAATCACAGTAAAGATCTATATTCTGTAATGTGTAGTAGTAGGACCCAGTAGCCGTGTGGTATTCAGCCTCTGTTTTGTGGCCGATTCCAATTGATCTGAGCAGCAAATGTGACATGCAATGGACTTTAAAGACTTTCTATGGAAAAAAGAATGGAAAACATCAAGCTCATCGATAGTCTTTTTACATTGAATATATGCTAGAATGATACTGTTTCTTATGTAGTAGGTTAAAAAGCATATTAGCAAAGTGGATTTTACATGTTTCTACTTTCTAAAAGAAATGGCTTCTAGGAAATTTTGAGTTTCAAAAATATTTCTCTCTCTCTCTCTCTCTTTCTCTCTCTCTCTCTCTCTCTCTCTCTCTCTCTCTCTCTCTGTGTGTGTGTGTGTGTGTGTGTGTGTTTTGAGACAAAGTTTTTCTCTGTTGTCCAGACTGGAGCTGAACTCACTAAATAGCCCATGCTAGGCTTCCAGTCATAACCATCCTCCTGCCTCAGACGCTCAAGTGCTGGGATTATAGATGTACACCACCGTAACTTGCTAATTTTTATGTGGTGCTGGGGAATGGAACTCAGAGCCTTGTGCATTGGGCAGGTGGTTTAACCACTGAGTGATGCCCCCAGCCCAGAAGTTTGAATATCCTTAAAGCTTTAGAAATCCGTACTCAAATAGCCTTTGGCAAGTATGTATGTACACAGTAATCTGTAGACGTTTAGAAAGACTTGGCTAGCCTTTTTTTTTTAATACATAAAAAGCAGACCAAGTTCCTCTGTAAGAATGGATTTGGTACCCACAGACAGATTTCCCAGGGCAAGGACTGAGAACAAAATGATACGTAAGTGAGGAGGATGTAGTCTTTGTTCAACTGTAACCATCACGGTGGAAGGAGGAAAAGGAGAAATGGAGGTGGAGATGGGTGAAAAGGGAGAAAAATGGAGCTGGGTGGAACTAGATGTGGTTTGTGCAGTTTCTGCTAGAACTTAGGAGCTTGGAACAGCTTGAGGATGTCCACTCCATTGAGCAGAAATCTGTAAAACTGCTGCAAACTGAAGCCAAGTAGATTTCCTAAATGCTCTGTATAGCAGAAGCCTAGAGTTTATTTGAAAAGTGTGTGTGTCGGGGGTGGGGGGGGGGGAAGGGGGATGCTAGGGATGGTATCCAGGGCCTCCCAACCTAGGGACTCACACATGCTAGACAAGAACTCCACCACTAATCACAAGTGGTTTCGAAGCTGCCCTCATTCTTTTCCCAGACAAAACTGAGCTGAAAGGATATTTGCATAAGTGATGATTAAAATGACTCTTGGGGTCCTCAAGGTCTGAAGTGCTTTCTGTGGAGGTGTCCTTCATCACTTTTCATGGCAGGTGAAAGGTTAGAATGGTTCGTCAGAGGGGTCCCTGAGCACATCCCTGGCCTGGTATAACTAGGTAGCATTGTACATAACTGTCCAGAGCTCACTGGAGCCCTTCCATGAACCAGAGTAATCATTTCCCATTAAGGCGAGATGCCCATCGCAAAGACTTGGTAGAAACACATAAAACCCTTCAACAGAGTTCAGGCTACGCTCTGGGTCTGAACAAATTCAGTGCAATTTCTTATCCTATAACTCTTGCGTCTTTGGGACAAGGCAATGAAAATGAATGTTCTAAATAATGACCCGAGGCACTGCAAGGGTCTGAAGTGCCTCACAAATCATCAAAGAAAGATTAAATTATGTCTTGTACTTACTGAAGCCAAAAAAGTGAACTAATAATATATTTTAGAAACCACTGCTCCAGGAGCTGAAAATGAAAACACAGGCAGTTTTTAACCCCCCAAAGGACTAGAACATCCAGGCCACAAAAAGACACCACAATGAAAAGTTTCCAGTTAATTCCTTTTCGTATTGTAATAGATACGAAAAGCTCTTCTGAGTTAGGCATTCTAGGAAGCAAATTGTCACCACCAGTGACCTAGCAGACCAGCTACATTGGTATCACCTAAGGGGACAAGTTATAAATGCAAATTCTCAGCTTCCATCCCCCAGGTCCCCTCCCTGGAAGTGCCTTTTTCCATCATGTCAAGCAACTACTTTTGCACCCTGAGGTTTGGGAAGCCCTGGCCTAGGAGCGAGGGGACTCATGTCTCCTGGACAGGAGAGAGTTCCATTTCCTTCAGTAGGGTCTAGGGGGTTACAACTATTTCTTCAATGCTCATTTTATAATCTAGAACTTCATAAGGATTTTATTCCTGATAACAGTCCTATGACACAGCATAAACACCAATTCAGTTTTACATGTAGAAAAACTGAGATACAAGTTAAATGTGGTGGCACCCATCTGTAATCCCAGGGCCTGAGGAGAATTGCAAGTTTGAGGCCAGCCTGGGTATATTAGTGAGACTTTATCTCAAAAAGAAAAAAAAAAAAAGAAAAAGGTTGGTGGCAGTTTAGTAGTAGTAGAACACTTGCCTAGCATGTAGGAGGCCCTGGGTTCCATCCCTAATACTACATAAAGCAATCAAATAAAGAAACAAAAAGCCTGAGGTAAAAGAATCACTGAGCAATCTTCCCAAATGCATATGTACTAAGCAGGCAGAATGTCTTAGTTACTTTTTCATTGCTGTGATGGAATACCAAACATACACAAATTAGGGGAGGAGAAGTTTATTTTAGCTCACAGGTTCAGAAAGTCAGAGCTGGAGACAATGGAAGCACATGGCACAGGTGGAGTTGGAGCCAGCTCCTCTAGGCATTGGAAACAGGAAGCCAAGTCCCAGAGCAAAGGAAAGGAGTAGCCAATACACTTCTAGGTCCTGCCCCAGTGATTGACCCTTCTAGGTCCAGCCTCAGTCTCTCACTTCGTCCAGGTTTAAGCCTCTAATTCACCACATGCCTGTAATCTATAACCTACCACATGCCTGTAATCTAATCCATGTAATCTACCTCATGCCTGTCTTCTACTACACATCTACAGTCCACCACACAGCCATGATCCACTCCTCTAGAACAGGCCCCAATCTCCTAATAGCACATGTTTCTGTAGATAATCCATAACATCAAAATACATGAGACTTTTGGGGGACATTCCAGATCCAAACCACTGTACAGTCGAACCAGAATTTCCATCTAGGCTGCCTTTATCATCAGGTCTTTATTCATTCTTCTTAGATTTTTCAGCCACCTACAAGCTGATCTGAATCCATGTTGTTCTCTCCATATAGCCTGGAATTTTGTGCCTGAAATTGTCACAGAATATGGGTGGTAGAATAACTTCCTAAAGTAACCCAGTTAGTGGGAGAGTGCTGAGGAAAAAAGGTAGGGTTTCTGACATGTCACTCATGCATTGTGATCAAAAAATAGTGAGATCATGAAATTTATCTTCAATCCCATCTTTCAGAGGTGACAGCCATTGACTTTTAAGACTTATTCTTCTATTGCTCAACATTATCAAGGTATAATTGAAAAATACAAGTCACATGTGATTAAAGTTTACAACATGATGTTTTGATGTACATGCTGAAATGATCACCATTGTCAAGCTAAGCAACACATCCATCACGTCACACAGTCACTTTGTGGGTGTATGTGTGTGATGAGACCATCTATGCTTTTGGCAAATTTAAATTTAAATTTAAATTTAAATCTCATTAATTGTAGCTACTATGCTGGGCATTAGGCATCTAGAATTAATTTAAAGGAGAATTACTTTTATATGACCCAACTAGAGGGGATCAGCGCAACTAGTAGGGAGAAGGAAGAGCCAAGGCCAACATCTCCCTTAACATCTATTCCTGTATCTTCCTTTGCTCCACTCCTGTCCTTCCTGCAGACGAGGTTCCCTTTGTTTTCTACTTTCAGGTGGATGAAATTGGCCACTGAGGCCCCGATTTGACAGTATCCTTCGGTTCACATGTCAACAACCACACGACTCTGGTCTTGGTGTCTACATTTTCATTCTCCAGACTGAGAATTCCGTACTATTTATTGATTCCCCACATCAGTCTGCTGAGATTATTGTTACAACAGAGCCAGGAAACCTCTTTTAGTAGGGGTTGTGGGTGGGGAAGTAATTTCAAATATAGTCATCTTCAAGTCTCTGCAGGAACTTTGTTCTAGAAACAACCCTCTTCCCTGCCCCGCCCCCACCAAAATCTGTGACTGCTCAAAGTCCCTTATGTAATGTAGCCTATTATTTGCATATAACCTATATGCAGACTCCCACATACTGTAAATCATTTCTGCATTACTTACAATATCTAGTGCAATATAAATGCTGCGTAGTTGTTTTACCATTTAGAGCATAATAAGTACACTGCATTAAGGAATAATAATGTCATTTTTAGCCCAGATGAAATTTAAAAATATTTTCAATTTGTGGCTTGCTTAATCCATGGATCCAAAACCTAAGGATATCAAGGGCTGATTGCAATAGATTGTGAGCTAGGTAGGCATGCCTAAATATATCTACAATTTGTTTAATATAAAAATGAGATTATGCCTATTGAAACTACTTCTTTTCAGTAATAGATTATTAACACACCACCGATCTTTATGTATAATTGTACCTTCACGGTAGTATTGTCTCTCTCCTATGTATCTGCTTCTGAGTGCTCAACCAATTTCTATTGTTAGGCAATCTTTTCTCCAAGAATTGACCAATATAGTTGATGTTATTACCAGCTGTGATAAATCTTTGTGCTCACCCTTAATTTTTTAGGATAAGTTTTGAGAATAAGTAAAATTGCTAGATGTTAGAAATATGGGCATGTTGAAGGCTCCAAATTGCCTTCTGGAAAAGCCATGCCAGTTCTTATCCCCTCAGCAATATAGTCAAGGGTTTGCCTTTCCACATCCTTATCAGCGCTGGGGATGATGCTTTTATAAATCTCTGCCAATGGGATTGGCAAAAACGAGCTGATTGTCCTTTTGATTTGTGGTATTCCTGAGTGGAACAATCTTTTATAAGTTCATTGGCCTTTTGTCTTTCACATTTTGCAATACACTTATTTTAAAACTCCAACTATTCACAAGGGGCAAAAGCAACTTTAGCAGCTGTCATTAGTTATCTGCTTGATCCTTGCCCTAATTGCGTCTCGTGGCTTTCTTCAGTTGCTTATCCCTGCCTAAAAATAAACCAGCATCACATTGTCTTCCTTAGGGCATTCTTCAAATCACAAAACAATATGTTAAATCAAGCTGTTAGCTTGTTACCCATCCCTGCCCCATTGAGCCTTTACGGGAATGTTCTCGGAAAGGAACATTGATCTTCCAAGCTGGGTAACATGATGTCTGAGACCAGAGTATCCAGGTGGGCTAGAATGATGAGATGGAATGCAGGAAGACTGTGAGAAATACTGAATCCATCTACTCACCAGGCAGTTCTTAAAGAAAGAAAATTGATTTTTTTTTTTTTTAAAGAAAGGCAAGAGAAGTCTGTGTGGGACACTCTTTGTACCCAAAATTGAAAGGGTAGACTCTCATCTCCTATTAAAGTTGAAGCACAGGGGATTTTGAATCTTCTCATAATTTCTTCTTTACACTTTGAAATGATTCCAGGTAGAAGACTGCCAGCATACCAGAAGAGAGAGCAGGCTCACAGAGAGTCACAGGTCAAGATATTTTGAGGGAAACAAGATGGCGAGTTTAGCTAAATCACTCAGAAAAGTCCTGTTGGGTAGCCAGTAGCCTCTGCGGTTCAGTAAGGTTTCAGTGTGGGTTCAATGGGGTCTCCCAAGCTTCCTTCCTGATGAAAATCACTTTGATGCTCTTACTAAAGGTAGGTCTTGCCAGGTCCCATCCCAGACTCACTAATTCAGACCCTGCAGGTAAGGCTCGGATGTATCTACCATCTAGAGGCATAGGAAAGATGAATTGAAGGTGCCTGAAGGAAGGCTCCTTGTTAAGAGTTGACTTTTAGGATGTTCGCCCAGCCTGTGAGATTCCCACCAGCAAAACTCCCAACTCATAGGTAGGGCCCTAACAACTGCTTTTGAGTTATGTCGTTTCCTGCATCCTTGACCTTGAAGGGAGCCAGGCTGAACTAATCAGGTTCTCTCCCTCTGCAAATTAGAGATGATATTTAGAGACAGCCAGTCCCTCCCTAAGACATTAACATGGAATCTGAAGAATGCAGGCATCCTTCTTCTGCCACGTGGATGAAGAAGCAGTTAAAATGGTCTGCACGGAGACAAAGAATGAAACAGATTGCTTTTTTGCTTGAACTAGTTTGATTTGCTTTCTATAACTTGCATCCCAAGACTGAGATATTCTAATACTTTGCAAAGTATTTTTAAAAGTATACTTTATGAAGACTCTTATACATAACTAATACCTTTAACCTGAAAATGAATTGAGGTTAATAGGACCTCTTTCTCAGAAAAGTTCTACTGCACAGCCAGCAGCCTCTGTGATTAGATTCAAGCCAATTCATCTGAGCATGCCAGTTTATCTGAACAGCTTATCAGATGTTTACAACTGAGTATGAACTTTTCCCCGTTGGATCAGTGCAAACTGAATGGAGGATTGTTTGTAAGGAAAAGGGTGGGGACCAAACAACGAAGGTGACATGAGGAGAAGACTAGGTGAAGAGTATTGGAGACCAACAGGGCCACACGGAGACAGGATGTGTGGGCCTTCCGTGCATTCTCTTTGTGATAGGAAGTATGTAGGTATTCTAATGTAGGCTCATCTGTCCACCATCTGTGACATAGTTTGGAGGTGGAATGGATCTGTTAGATTGAGTTGTTTAAAAAAAAGTGATTAGAGTTCTTGAATCCAAGCTTAAAAATGTGAAATGGGTTCTGTCGAGACAAGTGGAAGTACCTCAAGTAGAGTGGATTCGTTTGCCTCATCAGTTCCCTGCACAACACTTAGCCCTTGCTTGTGACACAAAGGCGCGCCAAGTTCTCCCTCAGCGGAGATGTGGCAAAGGTTCTCTAACTCCTAGTGCTAAGCACACGCCTGTACTGGATATCTTGATCTGTTGTCTCTTTTCCCTTATATTTCAAGAGCTTATAGCCTCTATGGAAGTTACCTCACCATTTCTAGGCTTTTCTATAGAATAATAATAAATCCTTGAAAACTCATCCCTGGTTCCTGAATTTTCTTTTGCTTTCTGTGTTTCTTGTGTTTGTGTGTCCTCTTAGCTCTTTGATTCAACTACCTTCTGTTTCTCCCACTATTTGTGTGTGTGTGTGTGTGTGTGTGTGTGTGTGTAAAGCATGTAGGAGGGCAGCTGGTTATCCCCCAGGAAGGCTCCTGTTGAAGAGGGCAGTGCTTCTTGGCTTCTAGTCTCTTTAAGGCTCTTATGTCATTCTCCTTTGAAGAGAGCCCCACCACAGAGAAGAGGGGGAAACCACTGAACTTGGAAGATTATGGGCAAATCTTTTAGGATCTGATGCACGCCTACCTCTAACCCTTTGTTCCGATTCATTTTGTTGTTTGAAGGGTTTTATTCTTTTACCAGGGAGATAACTTCAGATTTCATTCCAAGGTCCCAAAAGGCTGAAAGTGTGGGATTTGTGTAGGTTGTTTGACTCAATTAAAATTTTATCTAGTTATGCATCATCTCCTTCTAAGAGGAGGATGGGAGGGCAGGTCCTGGAAGTCCAACCCAGATTCCTAGCTGAGCTCGCAGAGGGAGAACACATTGTGAGGACACAACGGATCTCTTGAGCCAAAGGTGCTTTGAGACCAGGTGGCCGGAGAGTCACTGGCTGTAGCCTTTGGCTCAGGATGGCTTGTAAGAATAAAGCTTAGGAAATCTGTGCTTGCTTGTTGTGAGATAGGGCATAATGCAGCAATTTGCATATATAACAAACTCCTTAATATTATCCTTCAGTGGCTCTCAGGTTCTTAATAGGTCTGTGCATTATTTCCCTCATTAATGGCTGAACAAAAAGAAACGCACAGAGATTCAGTGACTTGCCTGAGATGCTGAGCAAAAGAAGGAGCCCTTGCTGGTGGCCTGCTTAGCCCCTAACACCCCCTTTGCCAGCTGCCTTGCTGGTGGCCTGCTTATCCCCTAACGCCCCCCTTGCCAGCTGCCTGCTGCCTCACACACTGTCTTCCCAGACAGCTGCTGTCCACAGCTCCTTGGGGAGGAGAAACACTCGGGTATATGAAGGAAAAGAAAATATTTCAGTTCAACATTCTGTTCACATTTAATCCAAACTGTGGCCTTTGGACTAGCAGCACCCACATGATTTAACATAATCATGATTAAATTCACTATAGAGAAAATATGTGTACGGTAAACTACCACGAATGCATATTTGGGGAGAAAACTGCAGACTCAGGCAAACCCCACGTTTATTTCAATCCCGTGAGCTCCAGGGACTGCTATTTTTTTTTTTTTTTTCAGTCTGCTCAGGGATTAAATTGAGATCAAGCAGCCTGGAACAGCTTGATGACTCTTCTGCTCAGCCGTGGAAGGTGCCAGGTGTCCTGCGTTTTGAATCTGACACACTATTGCTGAGGATAACCGTGCACACCCAGAACAGCTTTTGGCTTTTTTTTTTTTTTTTTGAGGCCCTCCTGCAGACTCATTTATGCTGGAGTTGACAGTGACATTGGAGAGAAAGCAGAACGATTGATGTGTAAACAAGAGCATGTGCTCCAGAGGCAAATGGCCTTGGGTTCGAATTTTGCCACTTGAAAATGATTTGGTAGGAAAGTCACAGAGTGCATCTTTCAGGTGATGATGACTAAACAGTATATGATCAGTGGGCAGCAGTAATAATAACCCTTAGGGCAGCTATTGAGTGCTAAGGGAATGTCATTTAATTTTCACAGCAAGCCAAGTAGATGGGCATCCTAATACATGTGTAATTAACCAGTGTCACTTGTTTTCTTCCTTGATGAGCAAGTACTGGTTGAGTGCTGATTACATGCACACATTGTACGAGGTTCCTGTGAGGCAACGTCAGAAAGGTCGTGATCCCTTATCTCACGTGTGTTCATCTTCTTGGCTGGCGGGAGGGGGGAAAGGAGAATATACAGGAAGTGTGGTATGACAGTGGCCATCCAGGACTTGGTGGGAGCAAATGAAAAGGAGAGTGTAAAATATACTGGGCATCAGGGAAAAGCCTGAGAGGTTCTTGGGCTGCTAGAGGTCATGGACTTTGGAGTTCAAGTCCTATTCTGTCCACTTCTTGGATAAGCATTATCACTTAATCAAGACTCTGGTGGCCGTCTTCTTCCTAGGGAATGATAACTTGACAGCCCACCACTGAGCCAGGCCTGGTGGTGCAGCCTGTAATCCCAGCACTCTGTAATCCCAGCAATCTGGAAGGCTGAGGTTAGAAAGATCGCAAGTTTGAGTACAACCAGGATAGATCAGTGGCGTAGCACAAACCTGTCTCAGCACGAAAGCTAGAAAATGGACTGGGGATGCAGCTTAGTGCAGACGCCACATGTTGGATCTCTAGGATAGCAAACAATACTGCTTTGCTATGAAACTTTTTAAATTAACAAAAAGTAGAGAGAATAAAGTAATAAGATTCACGTGTCCAATGCCTGGATTTGACAGTTCTCAACATTTTGCCACCTGAGCTATGAGAAACGAACACTTCTGATGAAGTGTTTTTGCAGGAGCTTCTCTCGATGACTCTCGAAGGGCTAGATAGAACTCATATCTAGTTTTCCTTGTCCATATATTATTTTATTTTCTTTTCCTCCTCTATGAAGCACCTGTGGTTCTAACAGGGGCTATGGAGCCTGTAGTATAGGGATGAAACTATGGGATATTCACTCATAAGGAGTATCTTCCTTTCTTTGAACTAAAGCAAGCATTAGAGTTGCTGTGATCAGATTTGCTTTCTGCATGTATGGCCTTTTTTTTCGTCATCAATATGCTGATTTGGTAGACATTGACTCCATCATCATGTGGCTTATGTACCTTGGGCATCTTTAACAAAAGGATTAGACACAACAGGTGTCTTAGCAAAGATGCTGGACCTCACTGGGAACCTGTTGTCACCCACCTGTGTCACTTGGCAATCACCTGGTGAATGGTGGATCTGATTGTGAAAATAGATCTGAACTGTGTCTTTCTTTCCTCTTTCTCTGTCAGTTCCACTCCCCTGCAAGGAAGTCTGTGTCAGGCAGGATGCCCTGAGTGGCAATTTCAAAGGCAGGGAAACATTTTTTTTTTTTTTTTAATGAATGCTTAGACTACTAACCCATGGAATTTAATTCATGGTGCATTTCTTTGGATTACAAAAGAGTTGATTGAGCTTATGAAACAAGAGCAAGTCATTTCTGGAAAGAAAATGCTTTTTAGTGTTCAGTAAAGTACCTGACTAAGAGTTACCAAAGTCAGAAGACCGCTGCTTTTGTTAAAAAGGTAGTGATTATGTACAAGGGAAGGCATTTCGGATTGTTAGACAAGAGTCTTCTCTTCAAGGCTTGAATTCAGCCTTTGATGAGTCAGGTAGTATTTGACAAGGCACTTTATACCTCCAAGCCTCAGTTTCTTTACGTGCTACACAGGAAAGGTCTTTTTAGCTATTATTTTGTGATTTTTTTTCTAAAAGAGGTCTTGCTACACCATACTGGTAAAAAGCAGAGCCCTCTGGAGTCATATAAAATTGGGTTTCAGGCTGATGTCCACCGTTTATTAATTGTGATTTTGAAATAACTTACTTTTCTTTATGATCTCCAAAAATTTTTTCATCATTTGTAAAACTGGTACAACAGTAATCACTTCAGCCCAGACTTGTTATAAATGTTAAACATACTATGCTTGGCATAGATCTGGGCAATTTAAGCTCTCAGTACATGGGAACTGTTACTGTCATGAGTTCTTGTCCCATTTACACCAGATTCTACGTAAATAATCAGAGATCCAGGAAGAAAAACAAAGCCATCAACAATTTCACAGAAAAAATTAAGCAAGCCAGTTGGATGGAGGTAGCCTTATCTACAGGAGCGCTTTGCTCAGTTGTGGTGTTGACACACACAAAGAGGTGTATTGTTACCTCTGTGCCACGTTATTGTGGTTTGGATCTGGAATATCCCCCCAAAGTCTCATGTATTCGTTATAGATTGTCTGTGGAACCTTGTGCTGTTGGGAGATTGGGGCCTAATCTGGAGGGGTGGATTACAGGCATGTAAATTGGATTACTGGCATGTAGTGGGGACTTAGCACACCTTCCACACTTGGATCCAGGAGGGGCTGATCACTGGGCTGAGACCTGGAATGATATATAAGCTGCTTCCTGCCTTCCTTGGAGGACAAGTCTCAACTTACCTTGACTTGGCTTCCTGTGTGTGATGTCGTGAGCAGCTGCCTCCATCTCTGCCTCTGCCATGTACTTCCGCTGTTGCTGGCCACCCTTGAATGGACTGTGACCTTCTGAAACTGTGAGCTAAAATAAACCTTTCCTCCCCTAAATTTGTGGATGTCAGGTATTGAGTCACAGCAATGGAAAAGTAACTAACACACGAGTCTACAGTGGATATTTAATTTTCATCCCTTTAACACTCATTGACTGACACCCAAGTTTTCGATTCTTTATGTTCTGCTAGCCTCTAAGGATAAAAAGGCAAACGGAGCATCACTTTTAGCTCTCATGGGACTTACAGGCTGAAGTAGACTTGAACAACCTTATTCCACCATGTTGTTTATCACATCTTTTCTATTAGATTTGAAACTCAGTGAAGTTTGTCTTAGCTTCCTTTGTGATGGTGTTTAATTCAGAGGTATTATTGCTTATATTCTAAGTCTATACAACTTCAGAGTATCTTAGTTAAGCCCACAGTGGTAGACCTTTTGGTTGACATTTATTTCTTCCTCAAAAGAATTTTGTCTACAGTTATTTGAAACATGGAAGCAAGCAAACTAGTGTATAAAACAAGAAGATGTGACAGGCTGGTTCCATCTTAAAAAGCACTAGACATAGATAACTTACACCAAGTCCTCAGTGTGTAACAGGCAATGCTCTAAGTTACTGTGTGCACAACTCATGCATTGTCTTGATAGCCATGTTGAAATTTGATTATTATCCCTGTGTTTACTGATGAGAAAACTGAGGGACAGATAGAGTGGGTAATTTGTTAGGTGACTAGTTAATGGCTAAATTGGGATTTAATTTCTTCCAATGTGACCCCAGAACCAGATAGGTAACCAGGAATTTCTGAATGGAACAAGATACTTGTCATAGTTTTTCTATTGTTTTATTAAATATTGAACCCAAGAAAATTAAATCACAGCAGGCTGCAAATATGATTCAAACTTTTATTAAATGTCAGAATATTGGATCCTTGGGTGCATTTTTACTTCTGGGCAGTTGTCCAGGTCTGAGGCATATACTTAAGTATTTGCTGTTGTGATTATTGCATTGACTTCCAGTGGCAAATCAGATGACACAGCGAACGGAATTAAATTACTGACACCCATCTGGGAGGGCACCTCTGATCTCAGCGTGTGAGTTCCAGTGTTGCCTCCTCACCAGCAGGCCACCTCCCTTGCCTGAATATTTCCACTTGCTCTATTGAAAGAGTTGTCTTCTACTTTGGACCTTCTGAGTTCCAAAAGGGAAATTTATTCTTTACCCTTCAGCCAGGTGCTTGCTTACAGTAAATACACACTCTTGGTTTGTGAGTAAATTTATAGCTGCTATCAAAACTATTTTCTGTTTAGCTTGGAAAAAGTCTGAAATTGCTGGCAACTCTAGTTTTTTTTTTTTCCTTATGAAAAGTTCTCCCAAACGTTATTCTTGGAGCGGAAATATAAGATCTTTTTTTAGTCTCTCTTACTCTGTTTACTGTATTATATGTAGTCTTTTTGGGTGTGTGTGTGTGTGCGTGTGTGTGTGTGTGTGTGTGCGCGTGTGGCACTGGAGATTGGGCCCAGGGCCTTTGCACTGAACTCCATACCAGCTCAATTTTTTTTTTTGTTGTTGTTCTTTGTTTTGGATTTTGAGACAAGGTCTCACCAAGTTGCTAAGTTGCTTCTATTGGAGTTGAACTTGGACACCTCATGCCTCAGTCTCCTGGAGAGCTGGGATTCCAGACCCAGCTTATACATAGCCATTTTTAAGGTTATGTCTCCTCCAAGAAGCATCTGTATCACTTACTTATGGTGCCCATTCCTTTTCCTCTGACTGTGTCCTCCCTATCTCCTTAAGGTGAGATTTAAAGTGGTTCCACATCTACCTCAGTTGCAATCAATCCTGGCAGGGAGGATACTAGCCTCCCTTTTGGAATTAGTTCACCTTGGTGTGTGGTGACGCGGTCATAAGTCATGAGCCCTTCCTTGTTGTAGGTGTCCATCGCGCAATGCCTACCAGTAACCTGCTTCCTGGCACCATAGATGTGGCTCTCCTAAGAATCTTGTGCTACTGTGTTCCTCCCTTTGGAGTAAAGCTCCACATTTCACTTTAAGGATGGCCTCTTGAGACCAAGACTAATTCCATCTGTGACCAGGGCCAAGGTCAGCTGGGAATGTTCGCTGAATGCTTGAGATCCTTCTGAGGACAGTCCAGGAGTGAGTCATGAAGAGAGGCAAGAGGGGTCTTGCTGCTCAGGATTCTAAAAAAAATCAGTATGAGCATCAACAAACAAGGAATGAAAAGAAACTCCGTGGGCTTAGGTGTGGCAGACTGCTGTTCATAACCCCGCCTCCCCGGTGGGAACTGGGGTTGAGATGAAGATTAGTGTGCAGAGAGAGGAGGTGGGATAGAGGAGGGGAAGTGTGGGCAGTGAATCTTGAAGGTTTTGTAATTCTTTTTACAGCCAGTGAGTGGCACCTGTCAGACTGGACACAGGACCATAAGATCTGCCTTTGGCCTGGCTTATCCGCTGGTACCTTGTGCCTGTTCCTGCCTGCCCCGTGCTGCTGAGGCTCCAGCAAGCCTCCTGACTTCTGGACTCCCTGCTCTGTTCCATTTTCAGTTTAATAGAATTGGTGTTACTTAGTGCTGTCAGGACACATGGCCTGGCTCTGTTGGGTTCTGGTAATGTTTCCAACAGAAGGGGAAAAAGAAAGCGGGTTGCCAAGAAGGCCATCTCCTTCCGGCTTAAGTCCCACTGTGCCTCCTGTTCGTCACGAATGACAAGCCCAAAAGACTCTGAGCAGGGTTTTTAAGTTAAGATATTGTATGTTTTCTAGCTTAGAACATAGGCAGTCACCTCTAAGTCAGCCAGTGTTTATCACATGCCTCTTAGCCATCAATATTGCTTACCTCTTAACTCTTATCAAAAAATCATGGAAAGAAAAATGAAATGGAAAGTGTGGTTCCAGCCTTCAAAGGCATATCCAGAAGTCACTATCAGTTTAAGTTAATTTTGTATGCATATGTGTGGCTGTGCAGGTGTGACCATTAATCCTTCTTTGTTATTTTGAATGAATTAAGGTCTAGCAGTTCAGTAAGGCAGAGTTTTGAGTGTGCCTATGGATGACTGACATATAGGCCAGCCAACTGAAGGAGGAAGACCCACCCCGGATGTGAATGGCACCAACCAATAGGCTTTTAGCTTGGACAAAATAAAAAAGGAAAGAAGGCAGTGTATTTTTTTTTTTTTTTTTTTTCAAGAAGAGCTGCAGCCTACCCCATCATTTCTCGGCATTGTTCTCCAGTGCTTAATTGCACTGGCGATTCTGCAGGGAGCTCTCAGACAGGTGTGGCACCCGCAATCCTCTTGTTCTGTGGCCGCTATCTTCCTTGCTTAGCCGCCTCGGAATCCTCTGCCTCTCCTCCATGTGGAAGACCAGTTTGGACTCTCCTTTCTCTTACCTCAAAGATGGCATTTTGGACTCTTCCACCTCTGATTTTGTAAGCCTACCTAGTAAGTTCTACTATATAACTTTGCGTAGGTTTTTCTATTATTTCTGTTTTTCTAAAGAACCCTAGTTCATAAAGGTGTGGATCAGACTCATGGCAGAGTACATTTTAGGCAAGGGGTTTACAGTTGACCAATACTCTCAGCTACATTATGACTTAAAACCATCTAGTTCATGTAGAAACGTGGCTTGTATCATGATTCATGGATTTAAATATGTCGTGACTCAAATCATGCCAACTGAAAAGAAACCACACAGAGTACATGCATTTTAGTGTCACTTTCCAGCACCAGTCTTTAAAAGAATTATTCTTCTTTCAGCCGTATTGAGGCTTACTTGATAAGTTGGACCTACATGTATTCAAAGGGCGCACCTTGATGTTTTGATATGTGGACACATTATGAAATGATCACCACAGCTGGACTGTTAATATGTCCGTCACCTCCCAGAGTTTCCCTTTCCGTTATTTGTGGTGAGAATATTCAAGGTCTATTCCTTTAGCAAACTTTAGGTGTGCACTATAATATTGTCAACTGTAGTCACTATATTGTGTGATAGATCTCCATATTTTATTCATTTTATATATCTGAAACCTTATATCCTTTGATCAACTTTTCCTCCTCCTACCCAGTATCCCAACCCAGTTCCTTGGCTACCTCTGTGCTATTCTACTTTTATGAATTGAGGTAGAGATTCCACATAAGAGTAAGATCAGGGAGTATTTGTATTTCCGTGTCTGGATTATTTCTCTTAGTATAATATTCTGCAGGTTATCTATGTGTAGACATCCAGCTTGACATGACTGTAGCCATCTTGGTTGTAACCACCATTTTGCTCCCCAGATGACCTTGGTACACATCCCAGGTGGTTAAGATAGTCAGGTGAGTGTGGTGTGCCAACCACTCAGACCTTGACTGCTTCTTAAGTGATGTTAATAATATTGAGCAGGCTAGTAGGCCACAGCCGACCTTTGTATAGCTTAGTGTATAAAATCATTTCCTCTGTCATTGTGTGTGGGGATCTGCCTATCTTGTTGCTACTCAAGACATGTTTCTGTTTGTAAATCCCCAATAACTTGTACTTTGTGTGATAACTGGATCCACCTGCAGTTTTTTTAAAAGCATGGGCCAATGGGACATCTTCAGCTTTCAGTGAGCAGTTCTTATACACTAGGACTGGGCTTTTTTTTAAACATCATATACAAATAGCAAGATTCTCCTCCTCCTCTT
Organism: Ctenodactylus gundi; assembly: GCA_004027205.1. Lineage (NCBI taxonomy): Eukaryota > Metazoa > Chordata > Mammalia > Rodentia > Ctenodactylidae > Ctenodactylus > Ctenodactylus gundi. The sequence continues at coordinate 480,623 of PVKB01000720.1, read as the reverse complement.
CCTTCTTCCTCTTCTTTTTCATGGTATTAGGGACTGAACTGAAGGCTTTCACCCTGAGCTACATCCCCAGCCTCTGTTTTTATTGTTTATTTTGAGACAGAGTCTTGCTAAATTGCCCAAGCTGGGCTCTAATTTAAGAACTTGCAATACTCCTGTTCCAGCCTCCCAGAATGCCAGAATTACAGGCCTGGGCTACAGAGTTCACCTAAGATTCCCTTCTTTTTAAAGGCTGAATAATATCCTTCCCCCCCCACCCCCACCCCCATGTTACTGGCTATTGAACTCAGGACACCGTGCAGACTAGGCAAGTGCTCTAGAACTAAAATGTAGCCCTATACTACATATTAACAGAGTAACTTTGAAATCTAACTTACTACCAGTTCTCGGAGTTGCAAGTATGAAGTACAGGTAATAATAAAATCACACACACGCACACAGACACACACACACACACACACACACACACACACACACACACACACACTTCCATCTTACATTACCACGTCAGATCTGCCATAAAGCTGCCCAGTGAATAGCAAGTGTTGGACTGGATGAATAACCCATGTATTGTTTGCCACATTGGATCAAAACACAGCAGAGAAGCTTCAGACTAAGTGATCTGTTTAACACCATTTACTTTTTCATCCTGAGAGGCGCTATTTAATTTTCATACTCCTGTGTCTGGCCTCTTTTACTGAAATATAGTAGTCTGCTCTCAAAACTTCCCTGCTGATAAAAGACATGCATTTATTTTTAAATACACTCTTAATTTCTGGTCTATAGGAATAAACTATGCCTACGGGGGAAAATGTATTGCATGGATACACTTTGCAAAGGTAAACACACAGAGGCATTCTGCTTTCTGTTAATTAATGATAGCAATGCCAAGTTTTTATAGGAAACCAATTTTGCTTTTGAACACCAGGGAGATCTTTGAGCATAAGAAATAATTTAATTTAGGACAACCATAGCAGAGCCCAAAGTCCAAATGTGACAGGTGAATTACAGTTGGTCTAGAAAATTGGATGCACTGGTAATTGGCCCATGAGTGTTCAGTAAATAAAATTGGACCACTGAAAATATTTTCTTGAAATTAAAGACAGCTCTGAAAGTTGGGATTTGTTCTGCCATGTTCCCAGGAATTGGAATTCAGATGTATAGGCTGGGACTCTGAGAACCAAGAGAGTTCTGGTGGCCACTAGAACAACATCCCCTTGTACACGCAAGGGCCTTGCTGTTGGCAAGGGATTCATGGTTCCTGTCTCTGGTGGAGACTGAGTCTGACCTTTATGAAGACTTGGAAGTTTGGGTGTCCTCTTGTTTTAGTCATTGGGAAGTTATTATGTATGAATGTTTGCTAAGTGCAACTCTCCTTGATAATACTCAACACAACCCTAGGCTGGGGTTGTCAGAAGTTTCATGGCACACATGAATGCCTCTTGGTGTTGAGAGTGGCAAGGTGAGAGCTGAGTCAGCCTGTGGGGTTTGCCAGATGACCCCTCCCCAGCTTAGGCAGTGGGTGCTATTTGTGTACCGTTTCTCCTCAGCACCTTTGAGGCTGTGTCTGCCTTGGACCTGTACATAATTGTCTGTGTGGAGGCCTTGGCAGTGATCAGAGAATGATGAAAGTCAGGGTGCTTCCTTTAATTACAGTGTTGTGTATAAGAATTATAAATTGAAATTGATCTGAGTAGGAGGAGGGCCATAACTCATTTCACATTTATGACAAAGTATTAAATGACTGCATAAAACAACTAAGTAGATTTATAAGGATGAAAATGCCTACCCTGGATTGCTAAAGAAAATAAATTACATATATATGAGATCCCAATTCTGTATTCTTAAAAAAATTTTTTTTAAGACAGGATCTTTCTCTGCCGCCCAGGCTGGTCCTGAACTCACTGTGGATCCCAGACTGGCCTTGGACTCAGCAATTCTCCTGTCTCAGCCTCTCGAGTGCTGGAATTAAAGACATGTGCCACCACACCTTTTTACACGGTTTATGTGGTGCTGGGGAATCAAACCTGGGTACTTAGCGCTTGATTTAGTGCCTGATTGTGTATTTTAAAAAGAGAGCAGTGCCACCTCTGAGGAATGGAGTTTGGGAAGCTGAGGGAAGGACCATCCCTTTGTCTCTCTGCGCCTTTGTATTCCCGGAAAGTTTGCTGTCAACATGAATTAGCTCTCTAGCTAAAAACATATTTGAAAAAGGAGATTAAATAATTTAAAAGTGTTTCAGTCAAGTTTCCCAGAGTAATCCTGGGATTACACAGTAGCCAAAAGAAGTCCTTAATTGCAAACAGAGGCTTTGTTGTAGCTTGAGGCTGTTGGACGAAACATCTCATCAGGATGTGTTTGTAGGACGTGTCCGCCGTCTTCCGAGTGGTTCGAAGTCCCAGTTGTGTGTTGGCCTGGCCACTGTCTTCTACTGGCTTAATGGCACTAAACTTAATATAATTTTAGTCATGTCTTGTTTTATAGTTTCGGAAGCACTTTTTACACCTTGGATGATGCATAAAACAGTGAGAGGATCCCATTGTTCCTGTTTTCAGAAATAAAAATTGCAGTTTAGCGAACTTAGTTGATGTGCTCCAAAGATACAGGAAGTTAAGGCAGAACCGGCCAACAGTCAAACTGGTAGTCTGTCTCCAAAGAGGCCATTAAATCTGGGTAAGTTGCCATTTTTCTAAGTCTCAGGGTCCCCCAATTATAAGCAAGGGTGGGAAAGTTATCTAAGTACACAATTATTTAAATAAAACTAAGAAGCCCTTCCTTACCTACTACCCTCCAATGAACTTTGAAACAATTCTCTGCTGTGTTTGTAGATACTATGTTGTATAGACAGGACAGATATCTTTTCTGTTAGCATGGTTTTAGTATAAGGTTGAAGGCTGTGTTTTGTGAAGTGGTTTAGAGGACAGAGTGGCTTTTTGCAGATTGGTTTGGAAGAGGACAAGGTGACGTGGTCACATCATTCCTGCCGTGGTCTCCCTGTCTGGGTGGCACAGGCAGAAAATCTGGTAGCCTGCTGATATTGTACATCTGTACTAGGTGGTCATGGCCCATCAGAAGAGAATTGTTCTCTCTTGGCCTTGGTACCAGCAGCTCCTTTTTATTCCACTTGGATTTTGAGTAGAAAAATGGTTTTGTATGGATCTAATCAGCACATGGCAGTTCTAAATAAATATGTTGAACAGTAGAATTTGCTGTGTGATAATTTGGCAGTGGATCAGAATAAAACAAATCAACCTTGCTTATAACTGAACTATCACTTTGGTCTTATTAATACTGTCTCTCCAGCAATCGAACCCTAATATAGGACCAATTAATATGCTTTTCATGAGTCTGTGCCCACATGCTTTAAGATGCAGATTTTATTATGACTCAGGTACAGCAAGGCCAACAAATCAGAAGAGGACCACCATGAAAAAGAGACTTCGTTATGTTTCCCAGGAGGAAAGAGCACGACATGCTGCGTCACAGGGCCACATGAGGAAGTAAAGGAGTTGGTCAGGAGGCAAAGGAGGGAGCAGTGAATGACATGGGCTAGAGCCCTTACTTTGGTTTCCCTGGGAAGAAATAGAGGAAGTAGGATAAACACACTTAGGATTGGCTACTTTGAATACTTCTTGAGGGACCTAGGGTTTAGGGCTATCTGCCAGTTGAAGGAACCACCAGGTCTCCGGCCAGAAGTTGTCTCTGCTGGAAGGCCCCAAATTAATTCTTTCGACATAACTAAATCCTTCCTTCTGTGAGCTTACTCTTTACCTACAATTCCTCTTTCCTCCAGACCTACTCAGATCTCTCCCTAAATAGTGCTAGTGAGTCACCGGAACTCAACTTTCAACAACTTGTAAATGTGCTTTTCTCTCTCTCTCTCTCTCTCTCTCTCTCTCTCTCTCTCTCTCTCTCTCTCTCTCTCTCTCTCTCTCTCTCATCGATATCATTACCAAAGGGAAAGAAGCTCCTTGATCAGAGACCAAGAACCTGGGGCAGGAACACTCCACCGTCCCTTGAGTCTTCTGCTGTCTTCTTGGCATATTTTGCTTTTATTTATGGTACTGAGTATATAAACACTTTCAAGCTTCCCATTTCGTTTTTATTTTGTTTTTGTTGTTATTTTTTCCCCACAGAGTCTGCATGTCCCTGGATTTACTAACTCAGCTCCTTTTGTTTCTGCTTGTTAGCCTTGATATCTTTTCTTCGTGTGTAAAATGCAGTCCTTCTCTGGATCAATACCACTCACTCAGTGTATGCCTACTTTATAAGTCACTCTCAAAAGACCTGCACTCCTTCTGGGAGTCCCCATGCACAATCCAAAGGCGACCTCTGGGGCCTTGACAGCTTGGGTTCAGGTAACTAGGGCAAGAGCTTCCACGCTTTGCTCTGTTAACCCATTGGTGCAGATCCATTCCAATGGCATTCAAAGTGAGACTGAAAGGGAAAAATAAGTCTTCACAGCTGTGTGATCCAGAAAACACCTCATGGCTCTGCATGAAACCCCAGACTGCACTGAATGTATCTTTCCTGTGACTGCAGCAGACACAATAATTTGCACTTGGGTTACTCTGTTCCTTTTTAGAACATCCATGACCATAACTCTCAAGCTTTTTCTGTCCTGGATGGCAGATAGAGTGGCACTTTAGGCGACAGAGTGAGTGCTCAGGTAAAATATATTCCTGAAGAAAAAGTCTGCCTGGAGCGCAGGAGGACTTGCCCAGACTTCCACTCCCTACTGTTAAGAATTTTAATCTTTGTATCTTTTGGAATTCACTTGGCCCTTGAAGCAAAATCAAAGAGGGAGTGGGATCAAGGAGGACATGGTGAGTCTGGGGCTACCTGTTTGCAAAAGGAAACAGTTTAACCAGTGTGGTGGTTTCCGAATACTGGTATATTAAAATATCAAACTATCTAGCAACTTCATGAGTTAAACTAAAGCCATTTATTATTGTAAAGTTCTGTAGGTCAGAAGTCCAAAATCAGCCCCGCTGCACTAATGCCAAAGTGTTGGCAGGGCTGTGATCCGTCTAGAGGCTGTAAGAAATAAGGGAATTAGTCTCCTTACCATTTCTACCTTCTAGAAGCTGCCTGCTTTCCCAGTTTATGACCAGATTCTATCTGCAAACCCAGCAGTGCTTCATCTCCCTGATCCTTTTTCTGTTGTCATATTTCTCCTTTTTTTCTAGATGATAGCTGGGAAAGATTCTCTGGTATTAAGAATGTGTGCAGCTAGTTTGGACCCATCTGTATAATTCAGAATAATCTTCCCATTTCAACAAGGGTCTTAATGTAATCATACATACAAAATCCCTTTTGCCATGTAACGCAACATATTTATACATTCTGAAGGAGGAAGGTAATTCCTAGATCCAAACACAATCACATACTTGATATCCTCACTGAGACAGATAGAAATCTAATGGATATCCATACTTTTAAAGAATTCTTTATTTTATTTGACATCAAATCAGTCTGTGAAAACTGAAATTTTATATGCAGGCAATAATATTCTTAGTGATTTAATTTCTCCTTGTTTGAATTATAGCCTTAATTTCAGTTGTAGTGGTAAGTTCATCTCACTTTCCCAATGACTCTCCTTCCAACAGACATGAGTTTTTCTCTACCTTTACAAAAAACTTTTCTATTGCTGTCTTCTGTTGTTACAGAATACTTCCTCTCTCTTTGATTGTTAAAGATCTTTTAGAAGTTAATCAAGTGCTTTCTTTTTTCTCACTTTCTTCTATTTAGCCTTTGATCCCAGAGTTTTGATTCTTGATGTAACCTCTTTATTGACCCTTAAGGCCTACGGCCCACATTCCTGAGACCCTTCCTTTTTTGACAGCTCCTGGATATATCCCTGTAATTATTAGTACCATTAACTTTGAAACCTGATATCCTTGGCTCATGTGGCTCTCTGGATTTAGTCATACTTGCCTCCAGAATCTGGTTCCCTGTACTTTACATCATCCCCAGTTCGGGGCACAACCTCTGTTCTTCTTTTCTGCATCTGTTCTCCATGTTGGCTCCCCCGGATGGCAGCCAGATACACTTTTTCTACGATCTGGTGGCCATTTCGACACTGAGAGCCTTCTGTTCTTGCCAACTTGAATGGCTAGAACTGCAACCTCCCTGTCTGCTCTTCCTCCTGATTTATTCACCTGAAGTTGTTTATTTTAGTGAATAGATCCATCATTGACCTAACCATCTTGGCCTAAGCATTTGACTTAAGCATTTGTATCCGATTCTTTCCCCTACTTGTATTTGACAATGACTATTACAGTGACAGCTACAACTGCTGCCACTACTGACTACAGCAAGAGGGAGCGAGCGAGAATTAAGTAACCCAGAAATGGCAAACTGACGTACATGAACTGGGTAACTTTAGGCAAGCCATCGGATCTCCTTGAGCTTCTGTTTCAAAATGAGAGCATTATCATGCCCATTCTGTAGGACCATTTCAAGAATCGATGAAAATCATGTGTGTATATTAGGGTCTGATATGAATTCTCAATACATGGTAGCTGATTCATTATCTTTCATTCATAATTTCTCTTTGCTTCGAGTACTGCTGTCATGACCCATGTGTGGATAACCTGGATCCCTTTTTACCACTTAGTTTATCACTGCTAGATTAACTCTTTTAAATCACATCTTAATTTTTCTCTGCTTTGCCTAAGCTCTGAAGGTTGTTGAATGTTTCTAGATTCTGAGTCTTGCCGGCGTCGCCAAGCTTATCCTTGACTTTTCATTCCAAGGCCTCCGCTCTGGAAGGACCAGGGTGTTGTTTGTCCTCTCAGCCTGTCTCCGTTGGTCTTTCTGCCTCACTTGTATACGCATTCACGAAATGCTCTTTTTCCTCACCAGAGACTCCTATGTATCTTCAGAAGTTTCCTTTCCATGCTTTTCTCATGATCTCTGTAAGATTTCCCTTTCTGTGCACACAATAACGTTTGTTGAACGTGTCATAGATGATCAGAGAACTTCTATAAGGTCCATTCATCAGAATCACCTATTGTCTTAGTTACTTTTTCATTGCTGTGACTCAATACCCGACACCTACAAACTCAGGAAAGGAAAGGTTTATTTTAGCTCACAGTCTCGAAGGTCACAGTCCATTCACGGGAGGCCGGCAACAATCAAAGTACATGGCAGAGAGAGAGGTGGAGGCAGCTTCCCGGACAAACAGGAAGAGAAGCTGAGACTAGTTGAGACTAGTCCTCATCCTCCAGGAAGGCAGGTGCAGCTTATGTATCCTTTCAGGTCTCCGCCCAGTAACCAGTCCCTCCTGCATCCAGGTGTGGCCACTCCACACCATTAATCCTAACTTAACTGCAATCCACCCCTCCAGACCAGACCCCAATCCACCAACATCACATGGTTCCATTAAAATACATGAGACTTTTGGGGGACACTCCAGATCCTAATCACAACACCTACCTTCCTGCAACTGTCCGTAGGTCCTTAATTATTCCAGCAGTTACTATGGGTGAACTCTGCATTGTGGCTGCCCAAGAAATCCTCTCTACTTAACTCTGAGGTCCTTTCCCATCTCAACCACGTGTGGACTTTTCCCCAGAAAGTCTCACGGACTTTACCCCAGGAAGTCTCCTTCTGTTTTCTCTGTTAATGTCTCTCATTAATCATTCTCCTCAGCATGCAGACATTCTGTTTCCCTTCCGATCTCAATAAAACAAATAAACCCTCTCTTAATCCCACTCCTGCCTCCAGCCATGACTCTTTCCCTTTGTGGAAAAACGCCTTGAAAGAGGAATCCATACTCATCATTCTAACTTCTCTCTTCCCAGTCCCTCTTGAACCCCTTCCAGTCAATCTCAGATCCCCAGCACGCTGGTGAATTGTTTGTTAAAGTCACCAAAGACCTTTGCGCCGCTAAATCCAGTGCTGAAGTCTCAGTCCTTCTCTTGCCTGGCTAATCAGCAACTTTCAGACATCTATGATTTGCTCCTGTGTGCTTTCTTTCCTTGGCTCCCATTCAGTTAATTTTGCTGGTTTCTACTGATTTCCTAGACCTCGACACACAGCAGTTTCTTAAGTCTTAGTGCTTTGCTTTTTTTCCTGTTAACACTCACTCCCTCGGTGACAGCATCCCATCTTATCGCATCCCATCTATATGTGGATTCTTTTGGCTCCCCCATTTTATGTTTTTGTCTGAACCTCCTCCCTGACTCAAGACTTGTGTATCTAATTGGTCATTCACATCTCCACTTCACTGCTAATGGGAATCTCAAACTTAATACACCCCAAACTAAAATCTTGTTGCCCTCTCCAACCTGTTCTTTTCCAAGCCTTCCCCATGTTTGTGACGGCCACCTCACCCAGCCCCGTGATCTTTTTTCACACACTGCACACATCAGCAAATTCTGTTGGCTCTACTTACAGTATCTGTTCAGAAACCAACCACTTCTCACTACCCTACGTCCGGTCCCTGGTCTACAACATGGTCTCTATTCGTATGCAAGTAATGTGTAGGAATGCAGGTACTGGAGTCACACCAGATTGGGATTCTGGCTCTGCCATCTGATAGTGGTATCACCTGGAGCAACTTGTTCATTTCCTCAGTTTCTGTATTTGCAAAACATGCATAACAATAATAGCAGTAACAATATTACTGTGTCTAATTATTATAAGAACTGAAGAGAAAACCATATAAAGTGCCTGGCAACAGTGTGGGATCACTTCCTGCTACCTACATCCTCTTATTCTACGAATCTGTGACAACTCTGTGACAGCAGGTGGGAAGTAATAGGAAAAAAAATCTGAGAAAATGTGGAATGGCCATTGTCCTAAGCATAAACTATCTGAACTTTTAAATACCCAGATCCATACTGAGTTCCAACCCACTCTGACTGTACTTCATGGGATGTTGCTTATTGAGTGCAGCTTTTATATAGAGATTTTTAGATTGATAACATTTGTTAATTATATACCTTTTGCTACTGCCACTTCTCTTCCCCCTTGTCGTTAGGAAAATTCCTATCACATCTCCAAATCTCCTTTCAGATCCCAGGAACCTAAGGTGGCTGTGGTCTTAATCCTGGCTGTATTCTAGGTTGTCCCTCCCCTTCCTTAAGGATTCCATATTTAGCTGTTATGACTACCAGTAAAACACTTTACAAAGAGCCCTATTAACCCAGTTAATACTACCATGAGAGCCATTTTAAAGTCTCATTTTATTGACACAAAGAACATGGGCTTCTTGGCAAAAGTGGTAGATACAGAAAAAGATAAACTGCTGAGTGAGAATAGAAAAAGCAAATAATTAAAACAGTTCACACAAAATTCAGGGCTTACACAGCCAGGTGTCATTCTGAAAAAGGTGATTTGAGAGATTCAAAAAAATTTCCCTAAATATCCAGAAAGTAACCTTTTGTATTTGGGGTTAGATTTCAGTGTTGGAAACTTGATGACTTTCTTTTGGCCACATAGGAGGCTTCTTAGGAGAGAATCCCTTTCTTTTGTGTTTGAGTTCCAGCGGGGCTCACAGTAGCACATGGTTGCTTGGCTGGAAAATGCTAAAAGATGTCTCTCCTCGATGCCAGTCCTGTCTCTGGTTTGCCACTCATATACATGGGGCTCTCGATTACATGCAGATTGCAAACACCAAATATATCAGGCAGATGGAACTCATATATCAAAGCCACCTACTCGGATTCCTTTTTGGCCATTGGTGCATTTCCTCTCTTGCTTTTAATCAGCCTCATAAATCTGACCTTGACAAGGTCCTGCCTCTCCATACCACAGTCAGAGGTAGATGGTAATTTGTCCCCGGCTTTCATTTACTTCTCCACTTGAGTGACCGTCAATGTTATGAGGTGCCCATTTATTACAGGGGTTCAGGTGCGGCCATGAGGGGTGTGTGCCAAGTCCTGCCAAATTGGTAACTCCTTCCAAAAGAACAGGACGGTTCTCTAAGCACTGTGCACATCAGGTGATTACACGCCACCATGCCTGATAAGATCCTGGCATGCTGCGGACCGGAAAGAATGCAACACATTGTTGGGTATTTTTCTGAGTAGCAGGTTCACCATAGCTAGTCTTATACTGGCTGATGATTTAAGTAATTTAAGTAATTTTTCAAAGGAATTTCAATCAGGAATTGAAGACAAAACCAGAGCTGTCCAGGGTGGTGACCTTGCTCTCAGAGGCAGGGGCAGATGTTGATGGACTTGTGTTGAATTTGCCATTTGCAGGGTTGTCTGACTCAATTTTTGTTTCCTGGTCTTGACAGTGAGGAGCTGGAATGTTGACTTTGCTCATGTGGGCAAATCTTGATTTCCTATCACTTATGGATATCTGCCTTCTGTCTCCTAGGACAGAGAGAGGTTTCAGAGGTTTTTGGAGAGAGGTTTTCGGGTACCAGGGACTGATTTTGTAGAAGACAGCTTTTCCATGGATGAGGAGTGGACTAGCATCATGGCCTCAGCTCCCCTCAGGTCATCAGGCATTAAGTGTTCATCAGGACCTTGTAACCTAGACCCTTCACATGCACAGTTCACGGTAGTGTTTGAGCTCCTATGAGATTCTAATACTGCCGCTGACCTGACAGGAGGCCAAGCTCAGGTGGTACTGAGAGTGATGGGAGGTAGCTGTAAATAGCTCACTGCCCCTCCGCTCCTGCTGTGTGACCTGCTCCCCAACAGACTACGGAATGTTTCCGTCCATGGCCCGGGAATTCGAAGATACCTATTATGAGTTGCATCTTTGAGTCTTTCCTGAGTTCTTGCTCTTTCTCTCTGCGCTTCAGGATGAAGGCCGTCCTTTCTTCTCTCGCCCAGATGCTGTCCACAGCTGGCTTAATATCCCTAGCCCTCTCAGGGTATAGTTGAGGTGAAATTTAGTTGGGGAAGGGAGAGCCTGGACACTTCCTTTATGCACCCAAAGTGATTCATCCCCATAACATGCCGTAGCTGCGGGCACTCGTCGTCTGCAGGGGCTTCTCTATCTAGTCCATTATCGAGACCTTGAGAAATGGAGATAGTTGATCATGCCGTGGCAGCTTATTACCACTGTTCCCGAAACAGCGTTAAACCCCTTTATGGGCTCATAACAAAATAGGCTATTGAAAAGACACGATGACCCCCATACTTTTGAATGCTCATCTTTCCCCCAGTGCTGCAGATGATTCGTGTTTTTAGGGGCTCTGTGGTTCATGCTTTTCTTTAGGTCCCTGGGAGAGGAATGTTCTGTGTCATGTCCAGGGTTAGGGAGGCACATGGGAACAGTCTCCACATATTAGTGTTGGAAGGGAAAACCGAAGACAGCATCAGCTATGACTTACGTATGGAGCCTTTACTTTTATTTTGTTGAAAAGTGTTTTATATTCATTTTGAGTTTTTAAAAATTTTCCTGAACTTCCTAAGAAATATTCTTACCCCACTTATGGGGAAACAGAGACATCCCCAACCCCTATTGCAACTGGAATTCAAGCCCACATTTCTGTGACTCCTTACCCAACCTCTGAACTGCCCGGCTGCCGTGTCCTCTTGATTTTGGGCACCTGTGTTTTCCAGCTTTCCCTCCTATTTTTCTGGTCTCCTTGGTGGCACCTTTTCCTCTAAGGAGCTCTGTTATCTCCAGTGCCCTCGGAGCTTGGATCTCAGTCATCTTAGGTTTTTTTCTAGCTTCTTTTCTCTAAGAAATCTCATCCAGTCGCATGAATTTAAATATCAAGACGCATATATCACCTGTATGGTGACAGCTCAGTCGTCTCTTTCTGTAATCCAGACAGCATCCCTGGCTCCTACCTCCCTGGGACTTCTAAGTGGCATCTCAAAACCAACGCATCTGAAACACTTTTCTGTGTTTCCCCTGCCCCCAGGTACGTTTCTCCTCTACTCTTCCCCTCTCTGTCGGTAGTGCACCCTCAAAGCACTCAGACCAGGAGCACAGACTTCTCCTTTCTCATGTGTGTACTCACAGTGATTCTGCCAGTTCAACCCCCACTCTCAAAATTCTCTTTCTTTTTGCTGCTGCCTCCTTGGCCCAAGTTACTAAGAATAGTCCTTGTCTGGATGATTTCAAAAGCCTCTTGACTCTTCTCCCTGCCTCATGCTGGCCATCCCCAGCCCCAATCCATTTTTCACATAACAGTCTGAGTGACATTTAAAAACATTAATCAATTCAGCCCATTCCCTGCTTAAAACTCTTCAAAGATTTTCTTTTGATTAAAGCCCACACTCTTGTGTGGTCTTCAAGGCCATGCATGACATGACATTGACTCACATGGCAACGTCATCTCATGCCTTTTCCTCCTTAGTCAGTACTCAGCGGCCACGGGGGCAATTTTTCTTGAGTTCCCAGTGATCAGAGCTCTTTAATGTCTCTGGATCGTTGTGTGGGCCAGTCCCTGTGGAACAGAATGCTCTCTCTGGGGCTCATGAGCACTCAATGATGTTAACTGAATAAATGAGGCTATACTAGAGTGCCCTAATGATTCAAATGATAATGCCAACAAATGGGCCTGCATAACGTCAGCCATTTTTATTTATGACATACAAATCAGATGACCTTAATGTATTAGAGCCACAGATCTTAAGCATGCTTATGTGTTTACACGGAGGGAGGAGAGAGGGGAAAAGAGTGGGAGGAATGTCTGTGACTTACTATGATCTTGAGTCATGAATCCTGTGAGAAAGATGATGGTAACCCTGTTGTTCAGAGCTTAGGTATTTGAGAGGTTGAGTGACCAAAACTTGCAGGCCCTTTGATCCATGTCAGTGAATACCCACGTGTGTTTCCCTAGATCTTATTTCCGTAACTAGACAATGTGGAGAGAGGTTTGCAGGTTGGGAAAGGACGGCCGTTCTGTTCATCAGGGCAGCACCACGAGTAGCTGGGATGGGAGACACTGGATACCTTAGTTATAACCAGCTCTGCTGTGGTTGTCAAACACCGTGTGAATGAGCTCAGTTGAACCCTAACTTCCAAACCCAGGATCTGCACACACACAGCGAAGGTGGTGCATACCGTTAGGTACGGCAATTAATGAGCCACCATCTGCTAACTCATCACACTTTGAGTGGGACTTTACATGGTGATAGGTTTCTTTGAACATTTTTTTTTCCCTTACCATATGTGCTTAAAGAATCCAAAAAGGAAACAGCTTAATCCAGGAATGTGAAAAAGAATGGTGACATTCTGTGGTGTGTCAGTGAAATGAGAAACTTATCAGGCACCATCTCTTTTGGGTGGGGGTGTGTGTGGTATTTTATGGTTCCAGGCATTTAGGCAGTGACAAGATGGCACTGTGAGGGTGACTTACCCCTGGCATGGGGTAGAGAAGAGCACCATGGTTCAGGTGCCCCTTCTACAATTTTGCTTTTGGGGTTTCCCTGGACTGAGTGGACACCCATAGAGGAAATGCTCCTTTTCTTCCAAGAGCATGACTCAGATGGCTCAGAATTCTCTTGGCTGATCCACGTTAGAAGTGCATCTCTGTGTGGAAGATTTTCTTGTTTCTTTTGGTTTGGGCCTCTGTGCCAGGCTGTCCTTCTGCATGATGTCTTGCATTTCCCCCTTCTCCTAACCTACAGCTCTCCAAGAGCACAGACTATGTTTCACTCATCTTCGCATAATTTAGTGGGGCCTACCACAATAACTCACACTGGAGGTGCTCAATATATGCTGTCGAATGGAAGGAAAATTGTTTCAGGAAAACAACTTAGAGTGATGACTTTAATATAGGATACCTCAGGTATTTGCACAAATGACATATTGCAGATCAACAACATGATTGACTGTATCCTTACATTAAATGCTGAAAAAATATGTCATGTACTACCATGACCCCCTCCCTCAACACTCACTATAGCAATGAACCCGTGGTTTTGGTTAAACTACATAGGGTCAGTTGTGTATTCCAAATGTTTGAAATGAGATGAGATTGTTTTGAGCCGTGGCACTGGGACAAAAGGGTGAAAGTCTCTTAGAATATTCATGATTAGTGTGCTTAGTTTAGCCCAGATAAGTCAATAAATCATCGCCATGGGTCTGTGATACGTGAAGATCTCGGTATGTATGTGTGTGTGTGCGCGTGTTTGTACATGCATGCACATACACATTAACTTTTCATAAGGAAATATTTATTTAAAGAACTTCTGACTGTAAAAAGACAGAGGGTGAGTGTCTTTTAAAGCACCTAGATACTATAATAAGTGTGGTTGAGGAAGGCAAAAGGATTTTGTTTTCTAAATATTTAAACACGGCCAACATATCAGCTGTGTTGTTTAAATGCTGCGGGAATATTAATGATAATAAAGAAAGGCTCTAGAGTAATATAGTAGATAATTCTTTCCATCTTAGAGGGTTGGAAGCTGAACAGTGACATAAAGTACTACCCAAGGAGGTTGCATCTGGCAACAGCTTCCGTGACAGCCACGGGAAGAGTTGATCTGGGAATCACGGGGGCCGGGGAGGAAGTGGTAAGATACACCCATGTGTGAGGTGCTGGAGGCACGGGAATAACAAGTGGCAGAAATATGGAGGAAGAAATGAATATAAAAAGCATTTCAAAGGAAACAGTTCTACCACTTACCTCATCCTAAACTACCGAGTTTGAATGACTCACGTGACTTGTCAGCGACAGGGAAAGAAGTTGACGGGAGGGGAACCCCCAGACCATGAGGGAAATACAAGAGTTTAGGCTTGGCCATGTTGGGTCCAACAGCGTGAAATCCTCTGGCCATCTCCCTGCCATTTTAGGACAAGGTTTTTCTCTGAGGGATGCACTGGAGGGTTCGATCTGGAGGTGGCAAAGAGACCTTTTAAGACAAGGGAAGAACAAGCGAAGTTTGAAAATGTCGAGTTTGTACACAACCAAAGCTGAGACCTGCCATAGTGTTCTGGATGGACGCTTGATCGCCCGTCAGCGTGACTGCATGCCTGGATGCCCTCAGGTCGCAGTTCTGGTTTAGATGGCTGCTTCTGCTCCTTTGCAAGAATCCAGCTTGTAGGAAGTCACTGAACTATTTCCTCTGTGACTTCAAAATGTGGAGGAAAACTTAATGGCACCCCAAAATACCACAGCTTCCAAACGTACGAGGTAGACATAAAACCAGAGAGGTGTATTCTAACCCATTCAAGTTGACAGTGCATGATTAATGGTCGTAAATACGGACGTCTCTGATATTATCTTCCTGGGGGTTTGACTCATCCTTTCAGAACAAACTCAAAGGTTCCCACGTAGCCCACCTCCCTCCCCGAGGCAATGAAGTCTCATCATGGACCATGTGCCCACAACACTTTGGTCCTTATTTTGCTGTGGCACCTGTCTCTTGTTCTGTGTGTCTTTTTCTTGCCATTAAAATGGAAACAACTTGAAAATGGGAATCATTGATTCCTCTTGTCTGTTTCATGCCCTTAACAGAGTAGAAATTGGTGGGTGAGAGTTCATTGTTGGAAATACCCAGAAGAGAAAAATGCAAAAACGTGGACAGAGCAATGTGTAGCCCGGCCTGTGTACTCCTCCTGTTTACCTCTCTGCTGACGCTGTTGAGGCGGCGCTCTCATTACACACTGCTGGCCCATGTTTGTAACATTTGACTTTTTAAAAAAAAATATTAAATACTGTCAAAGGCAATCAATCATGTAATAACCTTTGGATTATATGCTGAGACTGGTCTTGAACAGAGAGGTAGATGAACTTCAAGGAAAATGCCCTTTTCGAAGAAGGGAATGACCAAAGAGTTCTGGCTAGGACAATGAGGCAGATCAGTATGTTCAAGTGACACCGTAGAGGCGGAATGAGAGGTTTCCTTCTGGTAGCTCCACCTGGGGAGAGGGTTATTGTGGCAAGGGGACAAGAGTCACAGGAATACTTGAAGAAAAGTGAAGAGGAAATATGGCTGAATATTTTGTTTTGTCCATCAGGGGAGGATCTGACAAGGGGGTAAGGCCACATGAAAGGTCTGACAACCCTTGGGATGTGGAGGGTTTGTAATTTTAGCTCAAGGGATATTTTTAAAAATAAAAGGACACGGGATGAGTGAATTTCAGATGTCAGATGTGGACACAAAGGTATCTGCTCTTGTGCATCCATAAGATCAAGGATTTTACACATATTATGGACTATAAATGAAGGAAGCTTGTAAGTTTCATCTTTTTTTGTGTAAATCCAGATAAGACTCCTTTGATGAGCTAGAGTTTCCAGTTAAGGGAGAGCTTATAGGTGAAAGGAACAGGAAAATTATAATTCTCTGTCTTCCTTAATTAGCCTAGAGCTTACCATAGTTCTTGCTGGAGCTGTGAGGAAATCCAAGCAATAATTCACATTGTCAGGTCAGCAGAAACGGGCACAGGGGTCTGGCTCAACTGCAGAGTGTGCGTAAGGGATGTATCTGTAAACTGAATGACTCAGAAAAGGCGCACGCTCTTCGCTCTTCGTCGGGGGAGATACCCAGTGAAGACGCTGAACACAAACGGCCGTGAAAACATTTCCCGGCGAGGTTCTCAAGACCACCTTTACAGATGTCGACCCAGGGAAAATATATAAATCACATTAAGACCAACGGATGCGGGGCACTAATTAATAAGTCCCATTAAAGCGTGCAGTAATGACATTTAGCATCTAATGAAAGCCTCATAATCTCTTGATCATTAATATTTCACAGCATCAGAACACGAGAATTGCCACCCCTGGGCTCCTGCAGCATGGTCTCCTGTCTCTTGACAGGGCCCCAAGGGCATGAAGCGGCACAAGGGTACTGCACCTCTGTTGGAGAGACATCTCCATACACAATTAACCCTTCCTACCCCCGGCTCCGGTTTCCTCTTTTGAGGGACCAGAGCTGGATCAACATCTGTCCTCCCGGTGCGGCCCGGCTTGGTTGTTGACCCTCAGCCGGCAAGAGAAGCTTGCGCGGTAGAGAAATCATTACTTTGACTCATTCCTGGAGGCTTGCTTTATTCACCGGCAAGAATCACTTGGCGAAGCGGGTGCCCGAGCCGGGGCTTATTGACCAGCGCCCTACTAACCATTCTGGGAGGCGGTCGCTGGAGGTGGTCAACGACCACGAGGTCCAGCTCGGTGCCGGCTGCAGGGCCACCCAGGGTCTTCTTCCAGGAGGGGTCGGAGCCCAGAGCCCCCTTCCAGGCCGCGAGAGAGGAGAGCCCCCGCAGAGCCAGCTGTCCGGGGGTCCCGGAGGCTGCGCCCTTCGGGTCCGCGGCTCCCAGGAGTTAAATTCTGCCACGCAGCCCGACCTGGGTGAGACTGGCTTCTGGGGACAAAAAAACGGGACGCTGATAAGAGCGACAAGACGGAGTGTGGTGCTGGTGGTGGATGTCTTTTAAGGTCGTCGGAGGGGGCCGGCCGGGAGGCGGCGCGCTCCGGGGCCGGGGGCGGCGAGAGCGTGGAGCGCGGGTATAAAGGCGGCGGGGACCAGACGCCGGGGACGCCGCGCGCGGGGACGCGAGCGACGGGAAGAGTTGCGGAAAAGTGAAGGGGAAAGTAGGGGGCGGCCGGCGGGGGGCGGGCGGGGCGGGGCGGCGCGGGCGGGCGGGCGCCCGAGCGCCGGGCCGGGCGCATTGTGTCTGGCGGCGGCCGGCAGCCATGGAGCCGCGGGCGCTCGTCACCGCGCTCAGCCTCGGCCTCAGCCTCTGCTCGCTGGGGCTGCTCGTCACGGCCATCTTCACCGACCACTGGTACGAGACCGACCCGCGGCGCCACAAGGAGAGCTGCGAGCGCGGCCGCGCGGGCGCCGACCCGCCGGACCGGAAGAGCCGCCTGATGCCGCTGTCGCACCTGCCGCTGCGCGACGCGCCCCCGCCGCCCGGCCGCCGGCTGCTCCCGGGGGGCCCGGGCCGCGGCGACCCCGAGTCGTGGCGCTCGCTGCTGGGGCTCGGGGGCCCGGACGCCGCGTGCGGCCGGCCGCTCTTCGCCACCTACTCGGGCCTCTGGAGGAAGTGCTACTTCCTGGGCATCGACCGGGACATCGACACCCTCATCCTGAAAGGTGAGCCGGGGCGCGCGGGTCCCCGCGGCCGCTCCCGCCGCGCCGCCGCCGCCGCGGTCCCCACCGCGCCCTGCCGGTCCCCCCGCGCCCGTCTCCTCTCCCCTCCCGCTGGCCTCGCGTCCCCCTCGCGCTGTCCACCTGCCCGGCTCGGGCCGCTTGCGCGCGACGCTCTCGCCCCTCCACTGAGGGGCGCCGTCTGGGAGACCCGATCTGTCCCAGTCCGGGCTCCTGCCCCTCAAGTTGGGCTTTCCTCTTAGAGAGAAAATCCCTTTTGCCAGACAAGTGGTGCAGAGCTCCGAGGAGTGGGCAAAGGGCTTTCTGTTGGGGTGCTGGACGCTGGTGTGGGCACCCCAGCCTGGCGGGCACCCCCGTCAGCGAACGAGGCCCGGAGGGCAGGGGCTGTGTGGCCTGGATGTCACACACCGGTCATTCACTGGCGAAGACAAGCGGAAGGGTTTCCAGCCTTCCCGGTGACCCTCGCCCCCTCCCTCTGGGGCATCTGGGCAGGAACTGAGGACAGGAATCAGACGTGGGCAGGGAGTCCCTACATGGCACTCTTAGGAGCGTGACACCCCCCAAGGTTGTTGTCATTGTGTGACTCTTTGGCACCGAGTTACAGAGCATCCGTGAGCTTTTCAGGTGACCGAGCCACCCCTGGCTCCCAGGCTTGTCACTAGCTTGATATCTATATATTTTTTTCTTTTTGGTAATCTCATTCATGTAAAAGTAGTCAAGGTGACAGTCCTGTTGTGCGAAGCTTCCTTGAACTTTCAGAACTCGACTCAGAATGATTTTCCACCGAGAGAAAACGAAACAAAAGCGACACTTCTTTCCCTGGAACTCACCATTGCAAAAAAGAAGTACCAAGCTGGTACATTTCTAAGTTAGTGGCCATTCAGGAAAGCGGATAGATGTACGTTGAATTATAGCTTGAGATGAGACCGCGGAGGAGGCACGGAAGTAATAATTTGTTGGCCTTTCCGAGTGCTGTTGGTTGGCATGGCCTTCATTTCACAAACATATCAACTTCCTCCTTCCTGTGGCTAGCCCAGCCGGGGACTGCCACCCGAATCTGTCTGGATGTGGAAAGAGTCCAGCAATTCCGGGGGAATCGGGTACAGTCATCCTCCTCTGGGAAGTGCATCTCTCCTCTCCTAGCTGGCATCCACATCTGATTTCCCCTCCAGGAGATGCTGCATGGTTATTTCCTGTAGTAGCGGGGTACATGAGCAAACTGTAAGAGCTGGGCTTGGGAGCCCGGCTAGAAATGCTCGCTTAGGCAAGGCGATTTTTGAAAGCCAGGCAGCGTAGACTGTTTTTGGAAATAACAGAACTGCATTCCTTTACATACTCTTTCTATGCCTAGAGTATTTGCCTGCATGTAAATTGGATGCAATGTGATGTTTGCCACAGGGCAGAGTTCAACCCGTAGCTGAGCGGGACCCCAATCCCCTACCATGGGACAGTGTAGAATACGCTGGAAATGCCCTCGGTGGCGCATGTCCCTAGCTCTGGATAGTTCAGAATCAGATGATCTTAGAGGTGGAAGGACTTTAGAGGTCAGAGGGCCTCCTGCCTGCTGTTCCAAGTCTTGTCTGCAAGTTCTAGCAAATGCTTGTCCAGCCCAGTATTTTCCTTAAGTCAGAATGCATGTACCAGTTAAAAAGACTAGAGTCTTCTAGTCGTGAAGGCATGTCTTAGATGTAAACAATCTCAATTCATAATGCGTGATGTTTGACCAATTCCTTTGTGGAAAACACTGACCAGTTCTGGGTTTTAATTCTAAGATCTGGGGGCCATGGTGGGCCCTGTTGCTAAACTGTGTTGCGATATGCTATCCCACAGACAACCAGACCTCCTTGGCCTTTGGTTTTGTAGTCTCTGGTATTAGGAAAGCAGGCTATTGTTTAGAGAATTTTCTAGTTCTAAAATTAATCAGTAGTATAATCATGACAGTGTAAGTTCAGCTGCTGGGGAGGTTAATGAGCTGACACTATTAAGAAGTGAGAAGCTTAGGAGAAAAGATGACACCTGTCTGTTGTAGAATCATAATTTGTTGTTTGGGAGATGGCCAGAAATGCTTTAAACGCTTTCAATCATACTTTGCTAGTAACCTACCTTAGGCTTTTTACATAAGTTGTCTGAGTCTCCTCTCTGTCCTGTGGGAAATGAATGGATGACATGAACAGCTTTAAAATTCTGGTTCTGCCAATAATTTGAAAATGGAAAATGTCACCGATGTTTTTCTGTCACAAACATATGAGTTTGGCACCTGTGTTAGGTAGACATTGTTACCTTTGTTTTGATGCCCGCCATTAGTGGCTGTAGTGTACATTTCCTACAGGAGCTGTGTGAGACTAGAAGTGAACATTCCATTTAATTTACAATTTTTGGGGACTAGAGTCTCAAGTTCTATTGTTACTTTATTTCTCTGAATTTTCTTGTTTGCAAGTCTTGGCATCATTCATAAATTTTAATTATTTTGAAAAGTTGACTCAGAGTGAAGAAGGTGGGCAAAGGGCATAAGAATGTTCTGGTAGGGGCATGGCTGGGGACAGCTGGGGGCATAACTCAGGGCATAGCTGGGGATATAGCGCAGTGGTTAAAGTGCTTGCGTGGCAAGGGCAAGCCGCTTGGTTTGATTCCGCAGCACCACATTAGCTGGGTGTGGTGGCGCACACCTGTAATGCCATCATTCGCGTGGCTGAAGCAGGAGGATTGCTGTGAGTTCCAGGCCAGCCTGGGCTGCATAGTAGGTTTAAAGAAATCAGCATTTTCCTCTTTTCGTCCATGGACCTAGAGGGCAAAACTAGGAGTTGTATGAAGGTCTGGAGAGGAAAACAGTCTCACAACTGGAAATTGCGAATCATTTTGTGTTTCCTACTACTGCAAGCAAAACATGTATTCCTGAGATATGGTTAAGAGGTAGAACTATACAGTGCAGGGAATGAGATATGAATTTAGAAATGATGAATACATACTTTATAGCGTTAATCTACTTAAGAGAAATCACGCGAGCCAGAAGAACATTGACTTCAATGGCACAGACACTTGGGAAAATCATCAAGTTCTGATTTTCAACCTCTCGTGGTGATTTTCATACAACTCTAGGCAGCTTGGGCCTTTCAGGAGGTAAGGTTGAATCTCCTGTCCGAACCTTCTAACTGAGTGGAGGGAAGCTTATTGACTTAACCCTTTAAGAACTTCCACTGGAACTTGATGCATCTCCAGCAGGCTGACAAAGAACCATTCACCCACAGTTGGAGTGTAGTTGCTTCTCCTGCAGCTGGTCCTCTCTCCAGCACTCTGTGGACCGATCCTCATTTCACTGCCTGGCTCAACAGGATAGTATGAGACCTTATCAAATGCTTTAGAGATATTTAGTTCACACTGTATTTTGGTAGTTGACTTCCCAACTCAATGAAATGCCTAGTGAAAGCCTATTTTGTGCAAGATCAAACTAGAAAAATTTTGGCTACACATGTGAAAATTCTTTTGCATTAGCTTATTTTTCTACATGTATCCTTTTTGAGACACAGTCTTGCTGTATAGTCCAGGCCAGCCTTGAGCTTGTTGTGTGCCTGAGCTGGCCTTACCCTGTGCCTCTCAAACTCTTGATTGCTGGGATTGTAAGTGTAAACCACAATACCTGGCCATGTGTGCCCTTCCTGCAGCAATGGCTAACTTTTAATACTAAGGAAGCTTTGCTACTTCAAGGACTGGTGAGGGGAATGTGCTCACGAAACTGTCTTCCACCCAACAACAGGAGACCTGGAATGGTTGAGGGAACCACGTGACAGAAACTTAAACAGAACAGACTGAAAGCTTCGTGCTTTGGGCCCTGCTATGTTGCTGGGAATGTGTGTATGTGTGTGGGAAGGTTTCAAAGAAGCCTGCATATATTAAAAAAAAGAAAAGAAAAAAAATCACAGAATGCTTTTAAGGCAAGTGGGTTTAGAATGGTTAATATAAGGGTCTCAGGAAATGACCAAAGGATAGGCTCTTTATTCATTCATTCATTTATTCATCAACACCTTTCTTATTTACTGAACAGATGGATACTTGAGAGTCAGGTGTTTCTCTGGGTGTGGGAGATAATACCATCAATGAACAGAATGAATCTAAAATCCCTGGCTTCTTACAGTTTATTTCAGGTAGTGGAGTTTATATTTTCTAGTGGGTTATATAGGAACTATTCTTAGTAGGTTATAGAAGATTACCCGACAAGAGTGGAGGGAACTTGGGGAGAGCTGATAGCCCTGGTGAGTAAATGACAGAAAATACACTGCATAGCGATGGGGCGCTGTGCCCTTTTGGAGACCCCAGCCATCCTGTTACAAGTACAGTACATAGGTTTCAACTGCTGGAAGAACAGTAAGAGAGGAGGACAGATGGAGGGACACTGTATTGGAGACCTTATTGACACTTCTTTCAGTTACTGAAAGCACTGTTTTTAATAAAGAAACATTGGCGAGACCTGTGAATACGTGACGTAGGACTTCGAAGACATCGATTTTGAATCAGAATCCATGTGGTGAAATGGTATTCAGAGTTCCAATATAATTGAGAGATCCGACTGTTCTCTTGGCTTTCACTTCATTAAAATTTTCATGGAAAACAATAATATTACCTTTTACGCACACATACTTTGTGCGGATAAAGCAAATTCTAATATTATATACTGCCTGCAAAATAAAAGGAAAATTAGTGTGGTAAGGCTTTGTTATTGTGAAATGAAGAAGGGCAGAATTTCAGAAACGTGACGATTATATTTTATATGCTGAGTGGTAACTTGTATAAATCATTTGGGATTGGCTTCCTGAGACTTGAAATAAAATATGTCCTTCTGGTTTCAGAAGCGTTTTCACTGTAATGAGATAAACAGAGATATCAAAGACAGTGGGACATAAATACTTTGTCATTTTGCTCTCGGTAAGAAAAAGAAAAGTAAGAGGTTTGGTTGGAATTCATTGAGTGTGCTCTTCACAGAGCTAATGATTGATCTGCTTCCCCAGTTGCTTTTTCTCCATGAAATTAATAGTCTGTACAGGACCCACCAGGTTCTACCTGACGCAGAAATAGATTGATGACTTTCTTCAGCTCGTTTGTAGACCAAAGTATCATTTGTGTTAGAATAATTATCTCCCAAGAGCGGAGGTATCTAGGGAAGCTGAGAGGCCAGCCTTCTTTCTCCTCCTTGACTGAGGAGGTCACAGATTGTTCTCAGACCTTCTCTTGGGCTACAGGATGTTGTTGGCAAAGCAGTTCCTCAGTTTTGGAGGTGCTGAGGATGCAGTGAAGAATTCCTTTTTTCCCATCTCTTTTTAATTCTTAAGCCAAGTGACATCCATTTTTTTTGAGCATGTACTCATGTGATGCTCACATAATTTATAGCCCCCATTTTTAAAATCATGCACATGGACTGTGCTAACATCTACATCATAAAACATAGACACACACAGATTTCGTAGGGATATGGTAATATAAGTGGAAGTTGGACTATTTTCATTCTACTTTCTAAACAATTGCTTGTGTCCTCCCTGGCTTCTACCCTCCACTTGAAAGACTACTTCTCTCGCTACTCATTAGCCAAACCAAGTCTCTCTTCTGGGCTGAGGAGAGAGGAGTTTTCCTATCGCGGCTAAAATTTATGGTGGGTCTCCCAGTGTGCTGCTACGTCACACATTTATCTTACACGGGGGAGAGAAGAAGCATTTTATTTCTACTTCAATTCTGACATCAGGCACAGTATCCAGTGAGCCCTTTTTGATTAAACAACTGTTAGCTTGTGCTACACAACTCTTAATGACTAGATTTGTACTTTCATCTTGTATCACAGTGTGTCGAGGCTGAGCACACCCGGGTGTGACTTTCCATGTCTCTGTATGTTCTATTGCTAACACTCATGAAGGTTATCTTGAACAGAAATTAGATTTTTGCCACTCTGTCATCAAGAAAACAAACAAAAAAAGACAGTATTTGCTTCCCTTCTTGCCAGCTGCACACAGGAAATATCTTTGAAAAGTCATTTATAAACACCGAAGTGGATGGTGACTTAAGTGGTTTGTGATCAAAATTTCTAGCATCGATGACATTTTCATTCACCATGTTTTGTGGATAACATTTAGCAATAGCCTTGAGGGGGAAAAAAAAGAGTTTTTGCTATGTCAGAGAAAGTTCACGTCCAATTATACCGTACTCTCTGATTTTTTTTTCTCAGTGACTGATTTCTCTTCTTCAGAGCTCAGAAAGAGCCCTCAAACCCTATCAGGCAGACTGCTCATAATTGCAAGTGTTCTTGATTGCTGTACACGATGGGCTTTTGTTGAGAGCGGGGGCATCTGGAGTCACCAGCGCTCTCAGTGTCACTGCCAAGGGTGAGATCTTGAGAGTGGACTACAAGGGAGTGAGGCAGGTCACAGGGTTTCCCTAGTCGTCACCAAGGATGGGCTGTCCTTTACCTCCATGTACACCTGCAGTGCTGGGTAATCCAGGTTATCAGATCATAGTCACCGAGTATGTCATCACAGATGATCAGGTTGTAATCACAGATTGTCACTCTGAGACTTCTGCAAGCAAACCAGGACCTGAGATTGGCTGTGTCCTTGTTCCCTGAGGCCACCTGTCTTCTTGGTCCACGCCCCCTCTCAGGAAGATTCTGCTATCTTTCTTTGAGTCTTGCTTGGGTGATCCTTGGTTTCATTTTCCTGTATGATTTATTGATTAAGAGGGGAAAAATAATCAAAATTGGTTGGATCCTCTTCCTCATTTCTCATCCCCTCCCAATAGCAACTGGTGAGAAAGGAGGAGAGACTTGAAAACAAGCCAACTGGAGGGCTGGCAAACAATCCAGATAGCAAACTGTGTCTTCACTGAAGCAAAACATTAATTCGGTAGCTTGATCATTCAGATAAGATCAATTTAGCCATATAAATAATCTGTTTTAGATTTGTTTTTTTTTCCTACACTTGTTTTAAAAAATCACATCATCGATACTGTCTAAAGCTTTGTGTATAGATGGTTATAAAGAATTTTTAAAAATCAAACTAAAAGGCATTTGTAAATAGAGCATGGATTGTATCTTCCAAGCCTGGTAAAATGTATGACAGCTATTTTTTTCTGTTCTCTCCCAGTGTTTCCCTGTGGTTCAAAGTGATTGCAGTGATTAATCTGTTTTATTGCAAGTTTTAACTAAAAGGATGTAGCTGAACTTCTTGGAGCATGAGAGTCAGCGACGGCTGTGGGGAAGCTGACAGCCTTTGTTTGCTGCAGAGTAACGGGAAACTACATGCTGTACTCCGTGGTTCCTGTAACTCAGCCAGATAAGCTGATTGCAGACCAAACAATAAAGTCCTGGGGACACCCATCAGGGGATGCATTAGCAAGTGAAAAAGGGGACCGGCATAAACCATGTGTTTTTTTATTTTGAATTATCAAGAACACACTGTTAACTTGCTGGGATGTTCCCTCAGAACTTAGACTTTTGAATATTTTGTTACTAGGTAAAAAAAAAAAAAAATCCATCAACTCATCCTTTTCCCTTAAAGATCTGCAGATTGCAAAAGGAAATACCCTTTTGGTTTCTCCAAGTTGTTGGCCACTCTACAGATAAGCAGGGAGCAGGCTCCAGGAATTTTGGAAGTGGGAAATTGTGCATGTACAGATAATTCTAGAAATCTTAGTTGTCTCTCTAGCAGAGGTCATTCAACTGTAGACCAACATGGATGTTGTCATCTCCCATGCAGACAAGCGCTGGTTTGCCTCCTTTGCGTGTGTATTCACAGCAGTACAAGCTTAGAGTAAGGGTTAGGGAAGTGGGGTAGGAGGCTGGTTTGGGCTGTGGATCTCTGATGTGCCTATTTTAAGGAATATTTTTTTTTTTGTGGTGTGGGAGATGTGAGCATTTGCTTCATACACCAAGCAGACAACAGATGCTGCTATTACAAGATTATGATTTTTCTTTTCTTTTCCCAAGAGGCTGCTTAGTAAGAAAACTGGTAGTCCTCTAAATTCTGTAAATTGGCGTTTCCTTTACTCCACCCAGGGCACTTAAGAATATATGAGTTGGAGTGGGTGAGATGTTGGTTGTTTGCAGTTTGGCTTTTTCTTTTTAAGCTCTCTTGTTTAGGAAACCACTTACAGTAATGTTTACAAGTTGTCGTGGAATTTTAAGTGTGTACATCCTGTTAAATATTACTCAGTAAACTCATGTTGGAAAGCCAGTGGAACTAGTCCCTTGCCACGCGATTGAGAAAATACTGAGACAGATCAACCGAGCAATAGTTTGACATGACAGAAAATGAGTGGTAAAAGGAAAAAGGAAGATTATCCTGGCCAGTGGGAATAATTGGAGCTATGCCACTTGAGCTCAGTATTCGTTTTATGCCATTGGTAATTGAGAATCATTGATTGTGGGCAACCGAGTCCTTAGCATCTGACATCCTGTAGGCAAACTTTCCCTAGTGTTCTGCCAGTGAAAGGATTGGTTGAAGGAAGTTAAGCTCCACACGTATTAGAAAAATAAATAAAGAGACAGACTGAACCGGAGTGACATCAAAGACTACGGTGAGTGTTAACATGAACAGTTCTGAAAAATACCGTCTTTTTCTTCAGGCGTTTGAAACAAACACAACCAAAGACATTGGGTGACTGTCCTTCAGCAGAGAGAGGTGAAACCCACCCAGACTGAAGAAGGACGTGGGTCCTGTTGTACTTCCTCCTTCCCCCTTGTCCCCCAAAAGGTTACCTTTGCTTTTTGTGGGAAACTTATGTTGACAGAAGGCAAATGGGAAAGTTCAAGTTGAATAAAAAATTCATAGAGTCGAAAGGAACTTCAAACAGCAATGCTCACCTGTTTTTTTTTTTTATTTTTTATTTTTTATTTTTTACGACGATGCCTGTAATGGGTGATTTGTACTTGCGCAGCCTTCTCCTGTCAATTACAGGCAGTTCCTCTAACTCTCTCCATTTCTTTCTGAAAGCTTATTATCAGAATGCCTGGGAGTGAGGGGGATGTTGTTGTCAGCATATTCTCAAATTGGTTTTAATTTAGGAAACAGAGTGTATAGTTCGGAGGGAGGATGAACCATTGATTTTGCTTGAAAGGGGTGGGGAAGGGGACTTAATCCCAACTGCATTTTCTGGTGCTGAGGTCTGCACTGAGGGCTGATGGGTTTTGTGAGCATGGTACTCTGGTCCCTCAAATTCATTCCCGGGCATCGCCACTGATTTAGAAAATTGGCAGCTATATAAATAACTCATTATTTGTTAGATCTCTGCACAGATCCCAACACTCCTGATTTGGGAAAGTTCAGAAGAAAATGACAGTAGACACCATAAAAGGGTACAGCTGTGTGTGCCCTCCAAATGTGACAGCTGTTGAAATAAATGTGCCTGAGAGGCATTGAGTGGAATATTCTCGCAGCCACACATACAGATGATTGTGCAGTAATATTTTCATTATGCCATGAGGGAAATTGAATGCTTTTACTAATAGGCCCCAGATTTTTCATTTTTGAAATTTGAGGCGTGAGTGCCTTTCAGGGCATATTTTCATTTCTAATTTATTACAGTGACCTTGTTTTTGCACTTCTAGTTCTGTTTGCAGGTTAAAATGGCAGACCTTTTCCTCCCCTCCTGTGAGCAAGGACTCCTCTCCATGTGTAGTTTTCTGGAATTGTTTTTATTTCTGCAAGAGTCAGATACAGCACCATTTCTGATGAAGTAGAAAGCACAATTTGGGTTGTGGGTGTAATTATTTAAAATGAAGTTGATGGAATATTGATAAACATCCATCTCTGTTGTTGGGTTTATTCATGTGAAGTAGCAGAAACCGCCAAATTAAAACAGCTTACCCTGCAAGTAAGATGCATTGTCTTGACCGATAAGAATTTGGAACGATCCTGTATCTACACCAGTTAAAGAGATTCAGTGCTGTAAGACGTTAGCAGTGTAGTTTAGTGATTTTTCCTGGTCACAGTTGTCCTCTAGAGTCCCTTCCTCCTTTGGCAACACTTCAAAGGCTGTGAAATAGAAGAGACAGTACCCCTCTTTCTGATCCCTTTTCCTGTACCACTGGGATTTTTCAGCACTCTCTTTGCAGACTTTGCACAAGTCTCATTGGTCACATGACCATTTCTAAACCAGTCCTTGAAAGGAATTGGAACAGAATTACCAAGAGTCCTTTAAACAAATCAAATTTTATCCCAGAAGAGAAGCCATGCTCCCCAGGGAGTTCTTGGCTACCTGGCATCTTGACAAAAGTTTGGCTTCTGTTAGCTAAGGAAGAGTAACGACTAGTGTGCACACAACTGTAGACTTCCCATGGAGGAGCATTCAGATGGCAGTCCCATCTTACCCAGGTTTTCCAATAATCCTAAGGACAAGACTGAGAAGAGAACCTAGATTTCCTGCTAAGCCTTCCAGGTTTAGCACTTTCTCTCAGTCCTGCCCTCATGGATCCGTGGAAAGGGCTTTGAAAGCCTCCTGCTGTAGTTTTGAAGAGCTATGTGTGTCTCTTTCATCACTAAGGATGGGAAGATTATACAGCCGTATGTATGATAGCCCTTTAAAAATGGAATGTAAAAGTGTTGAAATGTGTGCATTTGAGGGGATGTCATTGTGCTCTGAGATCATGGTGCAGTAGTTGAAACTTAACGCGTATTAGGTTGACGAGGTTGGTGCTGCAGCACTTAATAAATTCACAGCATTTGTTCCCCCACCCCCGAGCTCCCCCAAAATGGGAGTTCAGCACCCTCCAGAGAAGAGCTTCATGGCCATTGTGATTCTGAACCTATTCCACCCCATCTGCACCTGTCAAGCTAATTCCATTTATAAAGTCTGTACAAGCCATGATATGACTTGTTTTTATTTCTTGACTCCGTAGAGGAAAACAGCAGTATGTTCCTTCCTGTTCTTTGATTGGTACAGAGTGACCCTCATTACAACGTCTAAGTGCATTATAGCTATAACAATTTGGAGGATGAAAATTAGCAAAACAATCTTTGTTTTTGATGTGTCCTGGTGAGTTGATAGAGGCCCATATTCAAAACTTGAGAAAGCAACCAATTCTAGTTCAAAGAAAAAGTTGGTTTCATAACTTGAAATTTCTGCGAAGAATCGTTTACTTTTGAAATGACAAATCTAGAAGGCCATCGGAGGAAGCAGCTGTTTAGCAGTGTGTGCTGCTCGGTTTGGAGGAGTGGGGTGGAGGAAGGGAGAAGGACAATGAACCCCAGTCATCTCAGCAGGAATGCTCAGTCAAGCCACTCTAGTCAGCCTCATGTTTCCTGATGGAATTGCTTTGCTCCTGCTGGCCCTTTCATTCCACACTAAGAGGCCTGTTTATTAAAGCTTGATACCTCCCCAGAGCAGGAATTACGAAGCAAGAAAGCCGGAACTGTTGCAGATGGGCTGAACTAGCAGGATTTTAGCACAGAAGCTTCAGAGGATGGTGTAAAGCCACAAGGTGTGTGGGTGGGCATATATTTGGACCACAAGATGCATGCCAACTTGTAGGTTCAAAAAGACAAAAAAGTAAGAGCACAGGATGGAAAGAAAGGAAAGGAGATAGAAAGGCTAGGAAGGCGGGCAGGGAGGAACAAGTATTTGGTGGGTCTTTTGTGAATCATCTTTATAGGATATAATTTTCTTAAATATCTCTTAGGTACATTTACCTTGCCAAAACGTAAGTTTTCTTATGCCTTTCCTTTGGCTAAAATTCTCTGATAGGCTATCTGATAAATTAAACCGGAGTTACCAAGTAACCTAGCAGGTCTGCTTATAAGTATTGAAATTGGAAAAGATTAACAAAAATAGATACGTGGCTGTTCACAGCAGGACTATGCACACTGGCCCAAAAGTAGAAAGAACTCAAATGTCCATTAGTTGATGAATGGATAAAGAAAATATGGTATGTCCATACAATGGAACATCAGTCAGGAATAAAAAGGAAGTAAATAATGAGCCTTGAAAACGTGATGCTCAGTGAAAGAAGCCAGGCAAGAAGGCCACATACTGTATATAACTTCATATGAAATATTTAGAATAGGCAAACCCATAGAAACAGAAAATGGAGAATGGGGTATATGGATGTGATTTCCTGTTGCTGAGACAAAATTCCTGACACCTGCAACTTAAAGGGGTCTCAGTCCATCATCAGCAGGCACTAAGGCAAAAAGGGCATGGTACAAGGGCTGAGGAAAACTGCTCACCTGTAGCAGCCAGGAAGTGGCGAATGGAGGAGGAGGAGCCAGAGACAGAATGCACCTTTCCAGGTCATACCCCCAGAGACCCCCAGCACACCAGGCTTACCTCTAAACGTTTTCAATTTGAACCATAGCATTCTGTCCCTGGCTTTCAAAAGGCTCATACTAAAATAAAAATACATTCAGTCTCTAAGAGTTTTCAGAGTCTTAACAATTCCGGCATTGCTGAAAAGTCCAAGCCCAGAGTCTCGTCCAAAACTCAAGGCAAACTCTTATCTGTGTGCCCCTGTAAAACAAAAAAGGTAGTTAATATGTCCAACACACAGGGTAAATATTTCTGTTCCAAAGAGGAGTTGTAGGGGTATGGGATGGAATAAGTTCCAATTAAGATCAAACCCAGCAGAGAAAACATTAAATCCTGTAGGTCTGGATCTAGCTCCAAGGACAGATTGTGCAGAGATGTGAGCTCCAAATGGCCTGCGTGGTCTTTCCCCTGCAGCGTTGCTGGTTACATCCCTCACGGCTTCTCTCCTGAGAGGGTTTCACTTGCTGCCTGTGATTTTCCGTAGCCGACATTGCACATTCGTGGCATCTCCAACTTCAGGAGTCTCCACTGTACCTTTGGCTTTACTCTTACAAATTTACACATCGCTCTCTCAGAGGCAAACTTCCTGGCCTACTAGGCCTTCTTTGCAATCTCAGTGGAAGTTTCCATGATTCCACAACTGTTGCATTCTGCATGCCTGAAAAACCAATTTCATATGGATGATGCCAAAGCCTAATGGCAGCTTGAACGGTAGCTTGGCCTCCTGGATTTGTAACTGTAGAGGCCTTCGAGTGCCTGGATAGAAGTATTTGGGAAAATACCTTCCTTGGTAGCCTTGAATGATCAGGGTGCCCTGAAGATCTCTTCTTAAAGCAGACATTTAAAGAAGTTTGTCTTGCTACATTTTTAAGTCTGTGAAGAGCATGGTTTGGCTAGTTCCTAAGATTCCTTCAAGCCATCTGTCCTATCGTTCTGTTCCAAAGTACTTGGATAATCTTTTAAGGACCTATGCAACTCCAGTACACCAACTTTGCATGCACTTTGGTGAAATTACAAAATTTCACACTTTTTGGTTCTTGATTTTCACTATAAATATGGTTAAAAGCAGCCATTAATACGCATGCCGTAGCCTAAATGTTGGAGCTATCTTGAAATTTTCTCCATTATGTCAGTTTGTCTGCCATGTTTAAATTTAGCTTCAGACAGAATTTTACAACATGGGCAAAATGTAGACAAATTCTTTGCCAAAGTGAAATATCCTTGGCTTCTAGCCTTATTTCAAGTAGAGTTTTCATTACCATCTGAAACTTCGTGGGCCTGGCCTTTGCTGTCCACATTCCTATCAGCATTCTGGTCTTTTGAGCTCTGATCAGAATCATCATCAAGCTCTACTAACAGGAGTCTAGGGCTTCTCTAGCCCACTTCTTCAAACTTTTTGAAACTCCTCCTGCTAACAAGTTTCAAAGCTTTCTAAATCACCTGTACCATCACAGCAACAATCCTACTTCTTTGTTCTCTGTTTTCTGTGCTATCTTTCCCCTTGCTGGAACGAAGTGCCCAACAAGTGCAACATAAAGGAGAAAAGACTTACTTTGACTCATAGTTTCACTGGGTGTAGTCCATGGTCAACAGGCTCCATGGCTGAAGAGTGTGGTGGAAGGGCAGGGCAGAAGAAAGCTGTTTTCCCATTGGTTGCCATGCAGCAGAGAGGAAAGGAAGGAGCCGGGGACAGATACATTCTTCCAGGTCACACCACCAGTGACCTGCCACTTCTAACTAGGCCCCCCATTTGAGAAGACCTTTGGGGGACATTTTAAATCCAAATCATAACATAGTTGACAAATATAGAGTTTTCTTCTGGATTTAAGAAAATGTGCTGGAAGTAGATAGTGGGAGTGACTGCTCAATGTGCTAAATGTCACTGCGTCGCACACTTTAAAATGCAAAACAGTAAATAACAAGAATAACCACAGAAGACCCAGAAAGTTCTGTTGGTTTTCTGCTGGCCAGAGTGACAAGGCCAAGCTTCCTAACGGGTCATAAAAAGCTTTTACCATGAGAGTTCTGCTGCCTTCCTGGTTGCATGCTCAGCCACTTCTCCATGAAACCCAGGACCAGGCTACTTTAGGCCATTTGCTACTTCTTTAGTACACGTGCCCTTTCGTGCTTTTGTGTCACTGCACATACTGCTTCTGCCTGAGGCGCCATCTTGTCTTGTCCAGTGGACAGTGTTTACTTTCCCTTGAAAGCTTGTTGCTGTTGCTGTTTCCTCTCTAGATTTTCTTGCTCCTGCCCTCAGCCCTTCCCTCATTCCTTAAAGAATTGTTTTATGCTAGTTTACTTTCATTCATAGTTTCGCTCTTGACCATCTACTGTGGTATGCAAATATTAAATGGAAAGTTCTAGAAATATAACTGAGAAATTAAATTAAGCATCATTGTGAATCTCATACCTATTACTCTGTACTGCCTAGGACATGAATCACCCTCCTGACTGATGTAACCAGACTGTGGATGCTGCCTGCCTTTGGGTCACGTAGTCATCAGACTGGCTCTTGTCATATCTCAGAGCTTGTGCTTAATTCACCCTGATTTATACTTCATCATGACCCCAAAGTGCAAGACCAGCGATGCTGGCAATTTTATTACACTGTTATAATTGTTTTGTCTTACTATTGGAAAATTCTTACAGTGCCTGATTCATAATTTAAACTTTATCATCGTTATATATGTATGGGGAAAAATCATGGTCTATGTAAGGTTTGGCACTGTCCATAGTTTGAGGCATCCGGTATGGATTTTGAAACATTTCGCTCTTAAATATATAGGAAGGACCTTGTGGTGCTTTATAATATCATTGCCATAGTAATTTCTACATTGTGCTGTACTTTATTTACTGTCTGTTTTCCAGGAACAGACGTGACTCAACTCAATATCTAGCACAAGGGGATCTTTCCATACAATGGCTGTCAAAAAAATTGTGTTGGGCTGGGCCTGGTAGTGCAAATCTGTAATTCACCCCTAGAGAGGCTGAGGCAGGAGGATTGTGAATTCAAGGTTAGTCTGGATTAAGTTAGCAAGATCTTGCCTCAAAATAAATTTAAAAAATTATGTTGGATTCATTCAAATCACAGTTATATCTGATTCATTTTTTTAAATCCCAGGCTGTAGTTTTCATTCAAGGATAAGAGAAAGGAGAATTATTCTCAGTTTCCAAAGACTGCAGCGCTAATAATTAATTGAAAGAAGACAGAGTGCTTGGCATTAAGAGCTGTAATAGCGATTTGATATAAACAAAACAAAAGCCAGTGTTCATGATATGCTTTCTTTGAAATAAAATATCAGTGGAGAATTAATAGACAGTTTCCTTTGGGGGTTTTCCTCATAAAATATCTCTAATTCTTAATTGGGAGATAGTATTATTATTATTATTTAGGTTTTCTTGTCTGGCTGCTAATTTCCTTTGGAAATCCTACCTTTGGGAATAGGTCCTTTGTCTCTCATTCTTTGCAGAACCTAGTAGGGTGGTTTTCACATCACAGGCACTCAGTATACTGGGTATATTTTATCATGTTCATTCTATGTGTGTCCTTGTACAGTTTTAACTTATTAAATATTCTTTTTTCATTGAAATGATCACACGTGCGATTACATCCCTCCCTTGGCCAGAAAGCGGAAGAGCTGGAACAAATGATCAGGAGACTCTAGATTGATGCCCTTTATTAGGCTCTTACCTGAACTGTGTTGATGCTGTCACACTTGTTCTGAGGGCGGTTCCTGGGTGCTGAGAAACGTCTGGGGCATCACGTGGGGCAAGAGAGGCTCTTGGGGCTCTTCAGGCAGAGGTGGCTCTTCAAGAGAGGAAGGGCTTCACTGGCACTCTGAAGTGAGCCTGCAAGTTTATTTTGCAGCTTATCAAGGTGGCAGGAGTCAAGGGAAGTGTGGCACTTCTTCACCAGCATTTAATTTTGTGACCTTGAGCAAGTCACCTCACCTCTCCGGATCTCAAGTTCTCTCATTCATAAATATAGAAGTTGGGTTTCTTGCGGCATTAACGGCTGTACTGATAGAATGCCTGGAAAACAGCAATTTAATTAATTCAGCAAAGTGCCAGGCTAAGAAAAGGTCAGTTTTCTCCAGAAGGAGACAAGTGTTAGGACAAGCCAAGTTTAAGGGCCTTTCCCGCTTCCAAGTAGCTCTCCCACGTAGCCTTCCTTCGCTCTTCTGAGTGTGACATGCATGCTTCTTGCTACTGTTCTGTTTCATTTCCTGAGACTTTTAAAGGACACATGGAGACTTTCCATGTTACTTACTAAGCTCTGTTTTGGGGGGAAGGGAGCCATATTTGCTATTTGGACTCTACTGTATAATATTTTTCTTCTAGATCATAGGTATTGGTATTAAAAAATTACAACTGGCTTTGGGAACTGGAATCTGAATTTATAATCATGCAAAAATAAATACCCAGTGGAAGATTGCATAGAGTACTTCAAATTTTGCATTACCTGCTCATTTCAAATTTCTTTGACGATTTTTAAAAAAGGTTTTAAGGTATATATATATATATATATATATATATATATATATATATATATTTCTTTACTTTTCTTAATACTACAGGAAACATTTCTAGTAGCTTTCCTTCTTTGCTTCACAGGAGTATTTAAAATTATAATTCATGGAAAGTCAAAGAGGAGGTATATTTGATCACTTTAATTTAATTCATATTATGAAATGAATATTCATATCAGGTTCTTCCTTTTTCTTTGAATGATATTGCCGAATATTGCAACTGGCATACTAGTTAATTTTACTTGAAGCCCTAATCAAAAACTTTGAGCGTGGTATGACTTTCCTTGACCCCATATTTCTTCCTTTGTTCAGATGAAAAGGTGTACTCGGGTAATCCTCTTTAGACAATATGGCAGTGATCATGATGACGGGTAGGTGGCTCAGCTGCTGACACGTGACAATTTTTTTCCCCCTTAAATCCTTCCACCTCAGGCAGATGAGGTTGACGAGCTAATCAGCTGAGGCCTTCACCGTGGAGTCTGTTGGGCTGCCTTTGACCTTCAAAAGATGCAATGTCTATGGTCTCGGGTGTTGAATATACCACTTTGCCTGTGCCCTGTCACAACTATTTTTATTAACATGGACTTTCAACCCTCAAGCCATGGACTGGACCAGGTCATGGCCTGTTAGGAACCAGGCCCCGCAGTTCGTTGTGAGCGGTGAGCCAGCGTGAGAAGCTTCACCTGCATTTGTAACTGCCTCCCATCACTTGCGTCACCACCCGAGCTTCGCCTCCTGGCAGATCACTGACAGTGTTAGATTCTCCCGTAGGATCAGTAGCACGATCCCTGCCGAGAACTTCACACGCCAGGCATCTAGGTGGTGCACCCATGAGCATCCAGTGCCTGATAATCGGAAGTGGAGCTAAGGCTGAGAGGCTGGCGCCTTCCCACTTCCTCTACCACCCTTCCCTCAACCCCAGCAGAAAAATTGTTTTTCATGAAATTAGTTCCTGGTGCCAAAACAGTTGGGGACCACTAATGTGGAAGACTTAATTAAAAGATTGCCTAAGATGAGAAGAGCAAACACAGGTGCACCGAGTGTTGACGGGGAAGGGTGAGGAGAGGGACCTTCCTGGGGCAGGCGGGCCCTTAGTATTGGTCCTAAGTGGGGACTCTGGATTGGAATTATGTTTCTTGAGTTTTTTTTTTCATTCTGTTGGAATGTTTGTTTCCTTTGACAAATAGAAACACTAGGGAAGAGTCTTAGAAAACGCTGGAGCTCCTGGTACTTACTGGTACACAGGGGAGCAAGACCCCTCTCCACATACACATATGAAACATGGTCTCACTCTGTACCCCAGGTGGTTCTGAACCTATTATGTAGCCCACGCTAGCCTTGAACTCATGGCTATCCTCTTGCCTCATCCGAGAGTGCTGGAATTATAGGCATGTACCACCATGCCTGGCCCATGCCTGGCTCATGTGGTGCTGGGATATCAGTCCCAGGGCTCACACTTGCTAGGCAAGTGCTTTAACCATTCAACTACATCTCCAGCTCAAATTTTAATTTTAATCTAATTTAGTTTTATTTATTTATTTAGAGACAGGATTTTTCTCCATAGTTCAGGCTGGTCCTGAACTCATTTTGTAGCCCAGGCCTTCTCCTGCCTCAGCCTCCGGGAGTGCTGGCATTACAGGTGTGTGCCACCACTCCCAGCTTTAAGTGGTGCTGGGGAATCGAACTCAAGGCCTTGCGCTTGCTAGACAAGCGCTTTAACTACTGTGCCATTCCTTCAGCCCCTGTTTCTCATTTTTAAAGTGAGGATGTTAAACTTCGTATTTCCTCAGAGTTTTTCAAATTAATATGTTTTATGATTTATTTACAGCATCAGGAAATAAAAGGTGAGTTCTCCAAATAGCCAGGCCTTCCCATTACGTGTGCCAAACCTTGTATTATCTGACCGGATGGATATATTTATGCAGGGCATTATGCGCATTTCTGCCTTCTGAGACGGAGAGTACTAAATTTAACTTCTGCTTAATGACTCAAGGTTATCACTGCGAACTGTGATGTCATACCTGAATGCCCTGAGGGAGGGCAGAGGCGGGGAAAACTCGGCTTAAAACTAGGCGACCTGGCCTTGTACCAAAGACAGGACGGTCCCTGTTTGTATTTTATTTTTGTGAATATTTCTCAGTGAAGCTTCAGAGCTACTTTTGTGACTGAAGACTTGGGGGCTTTATTGTCACTACCTGAGGTCTTTAGGGTTTTTTTTTTTTTTTGTGCTGTGAGAGGTGAATCTTGTAAGTGCAGTATCAAGGTACGTGGCATAATGTGTGTGACTCCCTTTCTTGGGGGAGAGAATGGGGGTGCGAACCCAGGAAGAAGGACATAGGCCTGGGCGCGGATGGTGCAGAGACAGAGATCACACAGAAGGCAATTCCACAGGGCCCTTGGGAGTGTCCACAGGAGGCATGACCAGATTCATTGGTGTGGTGCCCCCTACCGTCACCCGGTTTGCAGCCTCCTTCAGATGACGTAGATAAGAGGAACATGGGCGTGGCCCACGTTAAATTAGGACCCAAGGATATAGAACTGTAGTTTATTGTTATTCTTTTGATCATCTTCTTGCAGAAGATTAAGAAAATTTAAACTGGTTACTCAGTGTCTGTGTATTTACAAAGAAAAGCGACTTTATTAGCCTGCAAACTACAGTATCATCCATTTCAGCATAAGTGTGGACGCTGACTAATTTGCACTTGTTTAATCTGCAAGCTTGGCAGTTTCTGGAAGCTTCCTACTCCCTCCACCTTCCCTCCCCGGGGTCTCACCTCATCCTTCCAGTAGAGCCAAGAATGCTATTTTAGGCAGTGGAAGCCACATTAAAAATATCACTGGATTTTTAAAAAAATGCTTTTCTGAACTTTTGAAAGAAATCAATAAAAACAGGTTGATCGTATGTGGGGTTCTCCTGCTGGGCTCTCTCTGTGCCCAAGGAAGAGAAGCAGCGTACCTGCAGTGACACCTGGTGCAGGGGTGGTGGAGCCACGCTTTCTCTGTCCAGGAGGGTAGGAGTTCGCTCTGGGCAGGGTGGAGCCTGGAGTGTCTAATAATCTCCATGGCTGTAGCTGCACACTGACTTGTGTTTTTGTGGCTTGTGAGGGCGACAGGGGAGTGTGGGGAAGAGTCATGGGAAGCCACTGGAGGGTAGAACTGTACGCACCACCTGTTCTGGCATGGAAATTAAGCACGCCGCAGTTGTGCACACTGGTGTTAGCTTTTGTGCTCTTTAAAAGCAATCAGCGTTGATGAAGACAGGCACAGTGCAGAGGCAATTTCCATTTCCCCCCTCTTCTAAAGATGGTCTCTTCACTTCCAGAAAAAGACCATCTCAGTGGAGCTCGGGATGCTAGAATTACAGTCCTGGTGGCAGCATACTCTGTCTGGTTTCCTAAGGCTTAGAATCGATGGCTTTATAGATTTGGATGGATAATCATATACTCTATTGGACTGTTTCTAATTATTTTGGCTATCTTAATTATTGGATGTGTGTGATCCATTCTGTTCAAATAATTTCTCAACAAAAATAATTGAACCAGCAATGGAGTATGCGCGTCTACCTAATCCCTATCTGCCTCTGCCTGCGGCCCTTGATGTCCTGGTAAATGAATCATTTTGCGTTCCTGTTTTTCATTTTCCTCTCTGTGAGCATAGAGAGATGATATTTATCTCGTGGCTTAAGGTTTAGGGTCACTAAATATCAGGTGCCATCAAAATGTAAATTGTTGCCATCAGCTGAGGAGAGCCATTCGTGCTGCTTCCACGCTCTTTATATCTTTAATTTTTTTCTGATTATGAACTTTTGCAAATACATGCTTACCGCAGAAATTGCAGAAAATCACAAAGAAGGACATAGAAATCATCTATAACCTCTAACTTAGTTATGTAAACCCGTTAAGAGGTTTGTTTTTATCCCGTGTTTGTGCACATATATACACAAACACATATTTGAGATAATAGGATCTATGTTCTTTCAGCTCTGGCCTTAAGCCGCAGAGCCTTCCAGTTTTATCATTTTTAATATCTGCATGGTATTTTAGCGTGTGGACACGCGTCGCCATCTAGTTAACTAATCTCTCTGGCTCCCATATCTTCACTATGCCTTATTTACCGGGCTGACAGAATCATCTATTCTACAATCAGGTTGGTCATATCACGGCCTTGCTTAAGTCCTCTGTGGCTCCTGATAACGTAGCGCGGGAGTCTTCGCAGGGTGGGAAGAGCTGTCCCCGCTGGCCTCTGCTGACCTCCCTTCCCGCTTGTTACTTCTCTTATCCTTTCTATCTCTCAGTGTGCGCTCCAGCAGCACTGAGGCCCGTCAGTGCCTGTAAACACCCCTTGTCCACCCTCCACTTCCCCTTGGCCAAACCTCAGCCTCGAATACCCATCCCTTCTTCCATTGCCACCCTGGACCTGGATGCCTTCAACCTAGGCCTTCCCGGACCCCCTCTTCCCTGGGACACTTGTGGCAGTTCTGTGATGGCTTCTTTTTTCTTTTGTCGTTGATACTGTCTGTGGCCTTCTCCAGTCTGTTCTCTGTGCTGGGCCAGAAGGAAATAGCTTTTTTGCTTTCTGGATTCTGATCATGTTTATGACCTGCGCTAGTTTCCACTGAGGCTCAAGATAGAACACTGTGTCTCACCCTGGACTTAAGCAGCGCCACCCCAACTATGGTGGAATCTTCAACTCCTTTTCCAGCGCCCCTACTGTACACCAGTCCTGCAGGCCTCCTGGTTGCAGGAGCGAGCTGCTGTCCCACAGCAAAGCCCTTGTGCATGCTCATCTTCTGCCATTCACAGGCAATCCCACCTACCCGTTGTCCCCCCCCCCCCCCCCATTGTCCCTCCGAGGCTCAGGGCACCCGTGTCCTGTGATCTCAGATTGCTGATGTACTTCTCCTCTGCGCCCGTGCTGTTATTTTCCATCTCTTTGTGCTGTGATTTTAACAGTGCCTGTTCGGCACCTCACTGGACTCAAAGTTCTGTGAGGGAGTCCTTGAGGGTGTGGTCACTTAGTTTATAGGTAAAATTGGACTGGGGCAAATATATGGAGAGCAGTAGTCGCGGATAGACCAGTTCGTCAACCAGGTGGGCTAGATGCATTGGAATCAGGTGGGATAAGGCAGGAAGCCTGGCTTAAAGGCAATCACCCATAAACCTCCCCAGATTCTTACAGTCCTTGGAATATGCAGCAGGATGAATATTGACAGCCCATTCCAGGTGAAGACTCGGAATGTTTTGTTGAAGGCCATAGCTAGTGGGCGCTAGGGCCGTAGTCCAGCGTTCTGCCAACCTCCAAGGATGGAAATTGGACGTGAGCTGAATGGAGAATGTGCTAGTCCGGACTGTGCCTCAGGCAGGGACAGGCAGATCCTTTGGTCCTCTGTAGAGCCTGTCTGCGTGGATCTGTCTGGCAGCTCCTTGTAGCCAGGCAGTGACGTGGTGCAGCCAGCAGCAGGGAGCACTGTGGCAGCTGACTTTGTTTCTCCTCTCCTGTGTCCTGGTGATGCATGGCAGGCTCTGACACATTTTGTGGGGCTTACTACCTGGGGGCAGCTGCAGGACAGATTGCCAGAGTCCTCAGCGCTATGCTGAGCCGGGCCCGAGCAGGAAGCCACGAGGTACCCACACTTTGGAAAAATTCAGGTACTTCTGAGCCCTGTGGGGAATTGAACCTGGGTTCTGTGCTCCTGGTGCTGGGCTCTGAAGCCACTCCCTAGGGGCGGGGACAGTGGGATGCCCTGGAACGTTAGATATCTAGCTTTAGGCTTTGAAAAACAAACAGATTAAAAAATGAAATCTTCTGGTAAAAGAGAATAAGGATGTTGCCAGAGAGGTTTTTTTTTTTTTTTTTTTTGAAATGTCTTCAGCATTTTTCTTAAATTAGGCTTTCTTTTAATTACCTACTTATCCTTCAGAAACTTGGAACAGTCCCACTCCTTATCAACATGTTCCTCGTCAGTTATGCACAGGCTCGGGGTGATGGAGCCGAGGGTGACGCTTAAGCACAAGGCGGCTGGAAATTTCCCCCTTTGGGTTGGAGGGAGTGATTGGAAAGCTGATGAGGTGGGGCTCTGGGTGACTGAGGCTGAGGAGAGAGCCCGGCTGAGCACGCTGCCCGGGGCATGAAGCTGGCTGCCTGGGCCCTGGAGGGGCTGGGACAGGGCTGCCGAGTGACAGAGTGAGTGGGCGCCGATGCAAACCTTTAATTTCTGTGGTTTTTAACAGGGAATCCTCAGATGGCTAATTCAAGAGCTGTGTAGCAAAACTGCCTTTTGGGACACTTCTCCCCCTTGCCCAATTGGCTGTGTCATTGCGAGATAAAATTATGGCTGAAGACACTGTGCAGGCATGCTCTGATGCACCAGAGGCCGTGTGTGTGTGTGTGTGTGTGTGTGTGTGTGTGTAATGAGACGCAACCAGAAGGGTAAAGTACAGGTCTGAACTACTTGCAGGTTGTCGTCTCCTCTTTTTTTTCTTTTGTCCCAGACGAGGCAGTGCGTGTGTCCTTGTCAGGACTAGATGCGAAAGGGACAGGCAGCAAACAGAAAGAGAATTACAGATCCCTTCATGCTCTCATTGGAACTTGACATAGCCCATTTATTTTTCAGGCCCAAGCACCTGATGCTGCTTGGACAGTGAACTATGCAGGCAGGTGGGTGATTCTGGAAGGAGGAAAAGGCAGAACTGGGATTAGAGTGTGTAGCTGGGGAAGTGGCCCCTTCCCATGTTGGTTCCACTGGGTCGAGCTGCGAGGTTTTCCCTTCCCGTTGTCACTTTGGGTATGAAGCCCCTACCTGGCCCCGGGCTTGGGAGCTACAGAGAGGTGGAATTCCTTTTTATTTTTTGCTCTTCTCATGTGCCTGCCATTTTCTTTTCTGTTTGTGGTCTTGTCTTTTGTTCTCTTCAGTCTTTGGAGGCCGAGGCATCTCGAAGCCTGCTCGGTAAGTAGGACAGAGTGCCAGAGTCCTTGAGATTCATCCTTGTCTTTGGTCAGTGGTTTGAAAAGATGCCTGGGTTTCCTTGAGCCTTAGTTCTTGCTGTCATGGGTGGGGGCAGCCTCAGAGTGTCAATGCAAGGGGGAAGGGGGAAAGAATCTAGAGATGGACGTTGTGATAACGCGATGCCACGTGGCCACGCGGGCCTGCCTGCTCTGTCCTTTCCCGTGCAACAGGATTAATTAACCATGATCAGATGTAGCCATAGTGATTATTTGCTTCCATGTCTACAAGCTGACTTGAAAGGCAGATGCAAATCCAATGCCAGCTGTGTCCCTTGATACTGTGAGTTTTCAGGCAGATTAATTAACCTCTCTGAATCCCAGTTTCTTCTTCTGTAAAACAGGGGTAAAGATTGAACCTATGCCATGAAGGCCTGGTGTATGGAAACCCCCAGTAAATAAAAAAAATAATTGTGGTTGTGTGGCATTGTACAGACCTCTTAAGTGTCTTGTCCTCTTTATTTGTGAGAGGAAGGACGGTCTGCTTTAGGCAACTAACAGGGAACCGTCCCTGGTACAGGGCACAAGGCACTTTGAACCCAGCATGCCATGCTGTATAATAAAAGCGTGAGTACCCCTTCTCTGTAACTCTGCTGCAGCAATGTCCGTGGTCTCAGAAGTGTGCTTGTCTGGCTGTGAATTGATAGGAGTGACTTAGAGACATCCGTGGAGCTGCTGCAGGAAGCAGAAAACATGGGGAATAGTGGGAAAGGTGGACGACAACAGAGGACCCTTCCCTGGTTACCACTTCCGGCTGCTGCTACTGATGGCTGCTCCTAAGAGCTTTGGGGTCTTCCTCCCACCAGCCTCTGGCCATGGGAGGTAGACAGTGCCACCCTGCACTCTCCTTGAAGTTCATCCTTGAAAATGCAGCCAGTTCATATCATATTGTCTTTGTCTCTGGCCCCTAACCATGAGAGGGTGGGCTCAGGAAGCAGAAGGAAGGAAATACAGATTTGCCAGTTTTGCTTGACCCATTGCTTAGCCATCATCATTGCTGAGAAAAAAGCTGAAAATATTGTTTAATATATATATATATATACATATATATATATATATATATATATATGTATATGTATATAATTTCACTAATACAAAAAAGCCCAGGAGTGTAACTCTGTCAGTTATAAAGCCAGCTGTACAATAGACTTCTCTTTTTTAAAGAAATTTTGTTGTTAATGGACACATAGCCATTGGACATATTTGCAGGGTACAGTCTGACACTTTAATGCCTGTATACAAGGTGTAATGGTCAGAGTGGGACACATGGCAAAGTATCACCTCAGACATTTATCATTTTGTTGTGTCAGGGACATTCAAAATCATATCCAGTAGGTATGTTGAAATATTCAACTATGCCAACTATAGTTACCCTGCTGTGCTACAGAACATTAGAAGATATTCCACACACACAGCTGCATACCCGGCACCCACTGACCATCCTTTCTCTATTTCAGTCTCCTCCACACTCTTCTTGGGCTTTGGTAGACTGTCTGCACACTCTGAAGGCTAGTTTCATTTTGCTATATTTTATTTTGTTTTGAGACAGGGTCTCACTCTTCAGTCCAGGCTGGTCCTGAAGTCACTGTGTAGCCCAGACTGGCCTTGAACTCACAGCACTCCTTCCAAAGCCTCCCAAGTTCTGGGATTACAGGCGTGCATCACCATGCCTGGCTTATGGAGTGCCAGGGGAATTGAACTCAACCCCTATCCTTATTAGGCAAGCTCTGTAACCATTGTGCTATTCTGCCAGCTCCTGAGGGCCAGTTTTAAAAGTACTCCTGATTTCCATTTATCTTGATCTGACTCTGTGACACAATTCATCATAAATTCACCAGCCCATCTGGTGTAGGGGACACAAGAACACTGTTCATGGTAGCAAATATGTTTAATTTTTTTCACAGCCTGAGCACAGCTATTGCCCTTGTCTATATTTTCATAAATTAGCTGTACTAAATGTCACTTTCTTGATGTCTGTACACACTAGTAATTAATCAATTCATCTTGATCCAGGGTTCATTTCATATAGGAAACAAACTTCTGAAAGTGTAGCTCAATTAGAAGGATACTATCAAGCTGGAAAGGACAAACAGTGTGTTGTTTTTAAGGATCATTTGCCATGGAACATTGCCAGCCCACTCTAAAACATGCAGTCCTTCTTCAATAAGTTGTTCTTTTCTGAGTACTTGGAAAATTGTTAAAGCCATCAGGATTTATAGGTCATTGTGAGGCAAGTAGATTCCTCTCTCTCTCTCTCTCTCTCTCTCTCTCTCTCTCTCTCTCCTTTTCTCTCTCCCTCTCTCTCTATCTCCATCTGTCTCTCTCTCATCCTCTTCTCTCCCGCTCTGTTTCAGAATTCTAGTTCAGTTTCACTTTGTTAGTTTTTAATTTTTGTGGTACTGTGTTCCAGATTCAGGAAGTAGGTGCTTCACTTAAAAGGCAATTGCAAATGTAATGTTTTTTTTTTTTTTTTGAGTGAATGAGCCAGTGTAAGAATAAATGGCAAGGTGATTGAATTTTGAATACAAAATGTAATCAGTAATTAACATGAAGACAGAAACTAGAATGGTGGATGCCATGGGAAAGGGCAAATAGGGAGATTTTATTTAATGAGAAGACTATCCGTTTTGCGAGATGAATAGAGATATGGAGATGAGTTGTACTGCATTTGCATGGCAGTATGAATTGCTTACTGCCACTGCATTGTGTGTATAAAAATGGATTAAGGCAGTAATGTCATCAAGGTGGCAGAATGAGTGATTTCAACCCTTATTTCTTCACAAAAGCATTAGTTTTGACAATTGTCCACAGCCAGAAATACCTCTGTTGGAACCCAGGAGTCCGGTGGAGAGACTCCAACACACAGGTTGACACGAACAAAACCAAAGCAAACTGGAATTGACGTATTAAAGAAAGGAAGTAAGAAGAGTTTCACTTGATCCATGTTTTCTCTTCTGTAAGGTGACACAGCCCAATGCCAAAAGAGATCGCCTTGACCTGTTCTTTCTACCACGGGGAAGAAGGAAAGCGTAGTGAGCACCCAGCTTCTGCAGCCTCACTGGACATCGCTTGGGAGGTCCATTCCTACCTTGCTCCACACACATCACTGAAGGGATCAGCATGGTTGAGTAGAGCAGGAGCAGGGGAAAGGAGCAGG
Organism: Ctenodactylus gundi; assembly: GCA_004027205.1. Lineage (NCBI taxonomy): Eukaryota > Metazoa > Chordata > Mammalia > Rodentia > Ctenodactylidae > Ctenodactylus > Ctenodactylus gundi. Next base: position 435,672 of record PVKB01000720.1, on the reverse strand, counting down.
ACCTCACCAAAACCACTCTGTGGGTCGAAAAATCTGGGCACAAATCTAATTAGTCATGAGCTCCATTAGTAGGCTCACGGGGAACCTGCAGGATGCTCACAACTGGCTGCTGCAGGCCCTCAGCACTTTGCACAAACCTTTGCAATGGTGCACGTGGGCTCCTCAGATGGTGTGCTTGGGCTCCCGTAAGTAGCACACACCTGTTACCAGCCAGCTCTACTTTGTAGGATTGGGAAGAAGCAGACAACCTTGAACACATTAGGGAAATTCTCTGGGGAAAAAATAAAAAGGAGGAGTCTGTTAGTACCCCGCCCCCCCAAAAAAATATCCTAAAACTTTTCCTACAAGAGCAAAGCGGGAAGTGGGGCAGACATATCCATCGGAAAGCCCTGAGGGACTTCACAGTCTGTAGCCCAGGAAGCTCATTTTAGCCTAAAGATTGTTTTCTTCAGAAGCAAAGACAGCAACACATGAAGAATCAAAACAACATAGCACCACCAAAATAAACAAAATAAGCTTTCAGTGGATGACCCCAAAGAAATGAAGATTAATAAATTTACTGTCACAGAAAAAAATATCATCTTAGGGAAGCTCAGTGCATTGCAGGGGAACACAGATAGACAGCTAAATTAGAGCAGGGAAACAATACCAAACAAAATGCTAAGACCAACAGAGAGATAAAAGTCTTTTAAAAATCAAAATAAATTCTAGAGGTAACGACTGTGAGTGAACTGAAACATTCAATAGAGTGTTCCAACACTAGACTAGATCAGACAAGGAAAGAAATCAGTGACTCTGAAAAACAGATAATTTGAAGTTTAACAGAGAAAAAGAAACATAAAAAAGTGAAGATGCTTACGTGGCTTGCAAGACCATTAAACAAAAGAATATATGTGCTATCACAGAAAGAGCAGAAAAGGAACAAAATGCTTACTTAAAGAAAAGACAGAAAACTGTCCAAATCTGGAGAGGGTAGTGAACATCCAGAACCATGATATTCGAAGAATTTCAAGTAACCTGAACATCAAAAGATCTTCACTGAGAGACATCATAATCAAAATGCTAAAATTTAAAGACAAAGAAAAAATGGTATACATACATGGGAACCCCCGTAAGACTATCAGTGGATTCTCAGAAGAATTTTTGCAAGCCAAGAAAGAGATAGGATGATATACTCAAAAGGTTGGGAGAAAGAATTGCTAAACAAGAATATATAATTCAACAAAACTGATTTTGAGGAATGAAAGAGAGTTTAACAGTTAAAGAGAAAAGATAAAGGAGTTTACCTGCCTATACATAAAGGTTGTTTTTCAGGTTGGAATGAAGCAACGTGAAATCAGAGACATAAGAAATTTACTAGTAAAGGTAAGTCTGTCCTCAAATTCTGAATACTGTAATGGTGATATATAAATCACCATGAATAAAAATATAAAGACAGAATATTAAATAATTATAGCTACAATAATTTATTTATTATATATTTCACATTATTTATGGAAAACAGAAAAAGGCATTATATGCAAATAATTATTCATAGAGAACAGAGGTGGCTATATTTTAAGTCAAAATCTGTCACAAGAGACAAAGATCATCTGTATTGTTTAGAATTATCTAGAGGAACAGAACCGATAGAAAAAAGTATATAATTATTCAAGGGGGTTTATTAGGCTTATGGGACCAGAGGCAGGAGAACTGGATGACTCAGTAGCTGCTCAGTCCAAGAAGCTTGAAGTTTAAAGCAAGAGGAATCAAGGCTGCAGCACCCTTCCCAGACTGAAGGCCTACATGCCTCCTGGAGAGTCACTGGCACACGCCTGCACTGAAGGGTTGAAGAAACTGTAGTCCATACCGCAGATGACTGCCTGATGAAAGGCACACCGTGCAAGCAGAAGCAAGGCTGTGAGCTGCTGGATGGCGCCATCCACCATCATGGCAGGTCATCTCCCCTTTCTGCCAGTCATCTCGGAAAACTCCAGTGACATACCCACAAGTGAGTTTTACAGATTTAGTTAGCATTTTACAATCCAGGCAAATTGACATATCACAATTAATGGTCACATTGCTGTATAAAGGTAAAGAGACCAGTTCATCAAGTTGACATAACAATTGTATGTACACCCAACATTGGGTTGCCTAAATGCATAATGCAAATATCAGAAGACTGATGTTAGAAAAAAGAGCACTATAACAACGGTAGAGGCCTTGAATATTCAACTTTCAGTTTTGCACAGATTATCCAGTCAGAAAATCAATAAAGAACAGGCTTGAACAACACTGTAGATCAAATGGATCTAATAGACATATACTGAATATGATAATCTGACAGTAATAACATGGCCAAGAGTAGCAGAATATGCATTCTTCTCAAGCACACTTGAATAAATGTTAGGCAACAAAATAAGTCGTAACAAATTTGAAAAGATCGAAATGATATGAAGTCAGTTTCTCATTGCTAGGACACAATTCTTGACACCCACAACTTAAAGGAGGAAAGGTGTATTTTAGCTTGTGGTTAAGAGGTCTCAGACTGTTTGCATTCAACCAACAAAGGCAGAAGGCCATGGCAGAAGGCCTGAGTGGAGACAAAGTGTCTACAGTATGGCAGGAGTAGATCAGAGCCATGGAGGAGAAGTGGGGGCAAGATTATATCTTTCCAGGCCACATCATCATTGTTCTGCCCCTCTGGATCAGGCCCCACCTGTTAACAGCACATTGAATCAGTAGATTTATTAGCACGATCCAGTGAATCGTCACAATCCAATCACTTTCCACATACCTGAGGCTTTTGGAGGACATTCCAGATCCAAATCATAACATAAAGAACGACCCTAGAAATATATAGCAGGAGGAAAATTTACCAAAAAGTTTCAGGATACAAAATCAGTACAAAAAAATCAATTACATTTCTATACACCAATAATGAATTATCTATAATAGAAGTTGAGGAAACCATCCATTTTCAGCAGTGTTTTATTTTTAAAAGACTAAAGTACCTAAAATAAATTTAACCAACAAAGTAAGATCTGTACATGGAAAACTATAAAACGTTGATGAAAGAAATTGAAAGAAAACCCCCCCAAATAATGAAAAGTTATACCATGTTCATCAATTAGAAGATTTAGTATTGCTAAAATATTCACAATCTAAAGTGGTCTATAAATTGAGTGCAATTCCTATCAAAATTTCAATGATATGTATTGATAGAAATAGATAAAATATTCTAAGATCCACCAGGAACTATAAAAGACCTAGAGTAGCCAAAGAATCTTAAGAAAGAAGAACAAAGATGGAACCATTACACTTGATTTCAAAATATATTATGAAGTAAACAAAATATTGTTACTAGAATAGAAATACATAAATTAATGGAATAGGTTATAGAGCCTACATATGAATCCCCATGTATATGGTTGGTCATCTAATCTTTGACAAGGGGACTAAGAATATACATGGGGAAAATGATAGTTTCCTTTAATAAATGGTTTTGAGAAATAAATGGTTTTGAATTGCTGTATATTTAATTCAAGAAAATGTGTGTTGCTTTTTGTCACTGTCACAAAATCCCTGGGAAATCAACTGAGGAACGATTTATTTTAGCTCCCAGCTTTAGTGATTTCATTGCAAGGTCACCTGGTTCCATTTCTTGTGGGCCTGTAGTGTGGCAGACACACCATTTCAGAAGAAAGCTGCTCATCTCATGGCAAACAGGACAGACAGAGGAAAGGAGGGAGCTAGAGGAAGGGGCAAAAGGAGAGGGGCAGGGTTGAGGACAAGACATACTTCCACGGTCATGCACCAGTGACCTACTTCCTCCAGTGAGGTCCCAACTCCTACTAGCCCATTCAGCTACATCATTCATAAGATTAGTGCCCTCATGATCCATTTGCTTTCTAAAAGCCCGTCAGCTCCAACCAGTTCTTTAGATGTGTATTTTGGGAGATATTTCAAATCCAAACCATAAAGAATGGAATTTTACACATTTGCCACACACTAAAAATCATTTCAAAATAAAGACTTAAATGTTTTGAGACCGAAACTAGAGAATAGTGGAAGAAAAAAGCTTTTTGATGTTGAACTTGGCAATAATTGTTTTTTGACATAACACCAAAAGCACAGGCAATAAAAACAAAAGTTAAAAAAGGAGGGAAATAGCAAAGGAAACTATCAACAAAACAGCCTACAGGATGAGAGATACTGTTTGTCCATCACATGTCATGGTTTAGGTATGGAATGTCCCCCAAAAGCCTGATGTATTTGGATGTTGTAAAACACTGATGGAACTGTGTGCTATTTAAGAGGTGGGGCCTGCAATAAATGCATGAAAAGATGTTCAACATTCCTAGCCATAAGAGAAATACAAATCAACACATCGCTAAGATACCATCTAACTCCAGAGAGAATGGCCTGTATCAACAACTCAAACAGCAATCAATGCTGTCAAGGGTGTGGGGAGAAAAGAACCCTCCTGCACTGCTGGTGGGAATATAAATTCGTACAACCGCTATAGAAAGCAGTATGGAGGTTTCTCAAAAGAATGGAAATAAATATTCCCTTGGATCCAGCCATACCTCTCCTGGGAATATTCCCAAAAGAGTTAAAAACAACACATAACAGAGATACATGTACACCCGTGTCCACTGCAGCACAAGTAACAATAGCTAAAATATGGAAGACACCAAAATACCTATCAACAGACCAGTGGCTACACAAACTGTGGTATTTATTTGTACACAATGGAATACTATGCATCTATAAAGTCCGATAGCTTAGTGGCATTTGTAAGCAAATGGAGGAAACTTGAGACCATCTTCCTTAGTGAAGTGTGTCAGAAGCAGAAGGTGAAATATTGAATGGTCTCTCTGATATGAGAAACTCAGATCCCAGATCACAATTATCTCACAGAACTTAAAGTGAAAAATAAAGGGAATGGGGACTTGGGGGTAGGGAGGTGGGGGCGGGTAGGGGGTGGATCGAATGGACAGCGGGGAAGGTCTTGTTACTTTGACTAGATATGTATGTGCACAAAATGCTCAAGATCAATGTAAACCTTAAATTTTGCACTTATCCATATCAATAAAGTGGGAAAAAAAAAATAAGAGGCGGGGCCTGGTTGGCAGGGGCAGAATACTGAGGCTTGGGTCAAGGCCTGGAAGGGTAGCTGTGCCCTTCCTTTCTCACTTGGCTTCAGGTCTGTCATGCCATAAACCACTTTCTTCAGTTCCACTTTCCAGAGTGCCTGTATGGACTGTGACTTTCTGAACTGTAAACTGAAATAAATCTCTTCCTTAAATTGTGGATGTCAGGTATTCTGTCCTAATAACAAGAAAGTAACTAAGACAGAAATTGGTACCTGGAGTGGGGTCACTGCTGTCACTATAGTTGACAGTGTGGCTTAGATAGAAGCTTTTGGAACTGATTTGTAGGAGGAGTTTGAGAAGGTTTAAAGATACTGGCCAGAGAAGCCTTACAATGCTGTGAGCAGAGTTTGTTGGGAGATTCTGGTTGGAGCTTAGAAGACCACCAAACTGATAAAAGTGTGTGAATTGTAAAGGTTAGGCTTAAGAAGCTTCAAATGGGAAGGAGGACTTAATTGGCAACTGGTCTAAAAACCACGCATGCTGTGCTCTAGTGAAAAGTGTATTGGCATTTTGCCACAGTCCTGGGACTTTCCCTGAAGCTGTGATTTAGGGCAGTGGACTACTTAATCTGGTAGAGGAAATCTCAGAGCATCCTGATGTTTTCACTGTCACCTGGGTCTGTTGGTGGCTTTTAGCAGCTCTGAAAAAAGTGGGGGGGGGGGAAGCGGGGGGGCGGGAAACAGCAGAGAAAAAAAGGTGGAAGAAGTTTGCAGTCTGGAGCAGAAGAGCACATTGTTCTTAAAAAAAACTAGCATTGAAAAGAAACCAAGTTACTTGGAATCAGGATTATAAAAAAGATGCCTTGAGGACATCTTAAAAATCAGTGAGGCCCCACCCTTTGCCAGTTCAAGGGTGGAAAGGCAAAAGACCTTGCTCTGGGAACAGTACCCATGGCATACTATGTAGGGCCAAAGATACAAGAATTTGGTGGAGTTCAGTTATCTAAAAACTCAGAGGCCTCAGCAGTGGTTGTCCAAGGGGTCCAGACTGGGACAGGACCAGAAAGAGTAATACTGTCCTTCCTGCCATGGTGTGAACTGCTTTCCTTTGGCTATGGCCCTGCTATGTGGTTCCACCATTGCTGCCTCCCCGTGTAGGGACCTTCTGAAATTAAAGTGAAAATAAATCCCTTAAATTGTGGATGTTGGCTATTCTGTCCCAGCAACGAGAAAATAATAAGACACCATACATGTGAGAGTTTTATTATCCAAAAAATCTAAGGAAGTCATGTAATTCAATAGCAAAAACAAATAAAGCTCCCTGAAGACATACAAATGGCAAATATGTATATGAAAAAGTGAAAAATGCAATACAAACCACAATGAGATATCGTCTCATACTTTGTAGGGTGTCTGTTACTTAAAAAATAAAACAAAAATAAGAATAACCAAAAAGGCAAGTATTGGGAGGGATGGAGAGGAAAGGGCCAGATCTGGAGCACTCTTGGAGTGTAAATTGGCAAGGCCACATAGGAAACAACATGGAGGTTTCCCAGCCACCCCCAGAAAATGAAGAATAAAATGACTACTGATGACCCAGCTGCCCTTCATGTCAGGGTGTTTATCCAAAGGAACTAAAATCAGGACTGTCTAAGAGATCTCATGTTCTTTCCAGCATTACTCACTAGAGTGAAAGAATGGAAGCCATCTAGAAGTCCATTCACCGCATAAATAAGGGAAATGGGATCCATTTATATAATCGATGTGACTCTGCCTTAAAAAGAAAAGAAGGAACTTCTGCCATATGTAACAAGGATTCAGTTGTAAGCACTGTGTCTTGTGGGGTGAGCCAGGCACAGAAGGACAAGTACGGTAATCAGTGACCTTATTTTTATGTGGAATCAGAATCCTCAAGCTCAGGGGAGCAGAGAGAAGAATGGAGGCTACTAGGGTCTGGCAGCAGCGGGGGGAAGAGGGGAGACAAATGTGGCTTAAGATAGAGACAGTGAATAGGTTTTGTAGATTTGATGTGCAGCAGGGTAACTGTAGACAACAATATTATATACTTGAAGTTGGCCAAAGGGTAGTTCTTAAGTGTACACACACGCAGAGTCAAAGAAGGTGGCCTTGCGAGGTGTTAGGTGTGTGCTGGCTTGACTGTTGATTATTTTGGCCCATATGTCAGCCTCTATTGGTTTTCAAAAAAGAAGTGGGGAGGGGGGGGCGGGGATGGACGTAAACATTAGGTATCCACTATGAGCTAGGTACTGTGTTATGACACCTGTAAATACAAGTGCCCCAAAGGTTGTCGTACATATAAAAATATAAAATTTTGTTTTCTCAGGATTAATTTGTCATGCTATTTGAAGTAAAACTAATGCTATGAGAAAATTACGCAAGCATAACATTCAATGTACAGGGTGTCCCAAAAGTCATCATCCATAGGGAAAATCTAATTTCTCATGAAAATCCTATAAAACTTGTCTGGCTATGGCCTCACTATGTGGTTTGTTGGCTGCCTGTATTTTATATTTTATTTTATTTTATCTTGTGGGAATATAGGCTCCCAGTGGTTGAATTTGCCACTCTAATTCAACAGCTGGTTCCAAAGCTAATGTTCTATTTTATTATCTCACCTGCTGCCTTTTACATATATGTATTAAATGCAGAGAAAATGCAGATAGGTACAATTTTGCAATTAAAATAAAATTAGCTGGGCCTAGTGGTGTAAGCCTATAATCTCAACACTCTGGGAGGCTGAGGCAGGAGGACCACAAGTTGGAGCCCAGCCTAGGCAATTTAGCAATGTAGTGAGACCCAGCTCCAAAAATCAAAAATGAAAAATGAGTTGGGAATGTAGCTCAGCGTGAAATCTCCAGTATCAATATGTCGTCATATTCATCAGTATCCACACAGTTGAAATGTTGTACTAGAGATGGGAAGAAAGCAGAGGTTTGCTCCCCAAGCTGACTGTTTGGATGAGTTTTTCAACTCAGAAGATTTTAGATTCTGTTATTTATAACAGCTTTAAACTCAGGTACTAGTGAGCTTTTGTTTGGACTGTGTTGCTCCGAGGTCAATGGCCTGCCCTTGTAACATATACAAGGAAACCCCATGGAATGGAATACTGCATGGAAAGGAAACCACCAATGTTTTATTTTAGCACTCACTGAGTTGAAAAGGGAATTCCATTTTACCTGAGGCAGCAGCTTAGGGAACAATGTATGACATGGTGTGTCAGTTTCTGTCTGTCCCTGCCTTCTCTCCAGTGATGCCATCATGCCCCCCTACTTAAAAAATGGAAACTGTCTTCACATTGTGGTTGTCTTGTCTCCTATTAGGCAAAAGGAAAATAACGTAAGAGAGGAAGGCAGAGGAGGGAAAAGCAGAGAGTGCTTGGCTGGGGTCTCAATCCTTCTAAAAACCTCCTAAAGTCATATTTGGTCTTTTGCCTCGAATCATAAATACCAGCCATGCCAGCCAAGTCACTGACTATATGCTAGGAGGGTTCTGAAAAGATAAGAATTCTGGTTTTAAAATTGAAATTGTTTTACTACTTTTTTAAAAAAAGATATACTGCCTTAGCAGCACTAAAGAAGATTTAAAAATTAGTTCAGCAACTTGGTGGTAACCCACTATTCTAGACCAAAGATACTTTCACCTTCACACAGGATCATGCTTGTTTGGGTGTAATTTCTAGGTCACTCCACTGCCATTTTTTGAAAAAGTTCTGTGATGTTATATCTCCTCTGTGGAATGGGCTGACTCTGGCTTGACATTGAACCTTCCATCCTTGGTTCCAAGATCAGGTATTTGCAGCTTGAGGAACCTCACCTGAGTCGTGTCTTTAGGAAACAGTCCAGTTGTTTGGGTTTGTTCAGATAAAAAAGGAGAAAGAATAACAATAACAATGGAATAATGATAATGATCATAGTATTAATGATAACAATGGAAGCTGGCATTAATATTATATAAGGGAGGTAGAGGAGCTATGACTGTCTATGTAGTACATCTGAGAAAGATGGCAGCCACACAGTTGAAATGACTTGCCACGGGCACAAAGCTAGTGTGTGGTAAAGCCAAAGGCAAATTTAGGCTGTCTTGCTCCAACAGGCTACAGAGGAGACGCAGGTGTAATTCCTTAACCACCAAGAAGCTGATCCTCTGTTACTAAGAGCAAACAAATATGGCAGAACAAGAATATGTTGTGGAGAGAGGATTCTAAGCAAAGAGTAACCTTCACAGCTTTCAGGTTTTTCCTCTGTCAAATATTGTCCTCAGGGGCTCTTTGTATGGGACTCCTTTACCTCTGTCTAGATACCTTCCCTCTCTGGTACCCAAGGTCCCAGCCATGGGAGAGACCTCATAGAGATAAGACTCGTCTGGAAGGAGATGTGCTCTTAGCAGCAAGCGATTCCAACGATGAAGATTTACCGTGAAAAAAAATTGTCAAAACCGCAGCAATGATTTTCTGAGCATTGATTGCACGTTCAAAAATTAAAGGTTAAATATTTGCATGTGTTTACATGTAAAATATTAAAACGAATCTTTTTTTTTTAACATGATGACTAATTTAAAATGTATGACTTGAATTCTTTTTCTACTGGAAAGAGGGATAAGCTCAGGCCTACTCATTTTGGGAGCCGGAACTTGAAGGGCTGGCCCTTGGGGCTTTGCCTTAGGGACGGGTTGAGGACTGAGAGTCAGCGTAGAGCCACTAAACTGACTGTACTTGGCTTATCTACCTAAGCAAGGTGCTGTAGAGGAGTCTGCTTAGCGGCTCCTTCGGTCTGAAATTAAATGTGTCTGACAGGAGCATGGCTGTTCCCCTGTGACCCTGTGATTGAGCTTTCCTTTCAAACTGGTATGTGCCCTGGGCAGAGCTGGTTGGGAAAAGACTTCTTTTGTGTCCCGCCTGTGGGCCAGTTATGGAATTCCAAGTTGCCTTTAAAATCTTTTAGCAAACAGTGCGCCAGCCCTCTCTGCAGTGAAATCTCAGCATCAGTGCGACTGCTGTTGTCATCGGCTGTTTCAGACAGATCTCCTAAATGTCATGTACCCAGAAAGGGGAAGTCACAGCTTCTGCTCATGAGGACCTTAGATCATTAATAGAGAGTCAGGCTTTCTGGCCTGTCATTCAAGAGCCAGACTGTGGGGTTGGGCCTCTGACTTCAGTGAGTTGGGAGGCTTCTGTGTTTGGGGAAAGCTTTTCCAAGGCAGAAAAATTACAGGACTTAGTAGGTTTCGGTACATTTTAAGGAGAGGGCTGTAGGTAAAGGAAAGTCACAGAAATGGGCATGCCACCTGCCACTTCTAAGGGGAGCAGGTGTGGCCCTGGGGAACTGGTTCCAGGTAATTTTGAGTGAGGTGGAGGGTGAGATAGATGAGAGGGGCCTAGTGTCTGGACTTGTCACCGGGGGGTGGGCTTGGGGGGAAGCCTCTTATATGTTGACAGGAGCATGACAGGGCCAGGCAAGGAAGCCCTAGTCTCATGCTCTGAGGGATCACAGGAGACTTCCTCATTGTCTGCTTTTCAAACCTTGGAAGTTGGCACATTGGCAAAGTGTTAAAGCTATTTAATAAACAATTCTGTAGCACTTCCATGTGCCAGGTGTATTATTTTAAAATAGATAATTATATCACAGTAAGCAAAACTGGTTTTCACTTTTAGTAATTCAAAGCAACGTAAGTTTAAGACACTGTAAAAGGTGGGGGTTGGTGTAGCATGAACTGCCAAGGTTTTTGTGTTTCCTTTGACTGATGGGCAGCTTAGGCTGCACACAGCAGGTCTATCATCAGTGGCTTGGGTTGTGGCAAGGAGGCGAGTGAGCGATCTTTTCAGAAGTCTTGCTCTGCGGAGGGAGGCCAGAGTGGAGAGGTGACGGAAGATGCTTCTCTCTCTGTACATCTGGGTTCACCTGGGATGGCAGAGTCCTTGTCAGTGACAGTGCGTCTGACAGCCACAGAGAACCGGTCACCCAGCGCTGATGCCTACAGCTTGCCTGCACCAGGCCCCATTCTACGCTAGGTCATCTCTCACAATAACCCCATGGGGTATCTTCTATTGTATCCCCTCACCACCCCCCAACCGTCCATCTTTTTTTTTAAACATGAGAGGAACTCAGCTTCAGAGAAGTTAAATAATTTCTCAAAAAGGACACAGCTGGGATTCAAACCTAAATCTGTCTGATTGCAGAGCCTGTAAGCATCACAGACACTGCTTCCTTGTTGATTGACTGGTGACTTTTTATATCTCTTTTGTTTCTGTGTTCCTCCCTCATTGACCTCCGTGTGGGCTTCTGACTTAGCTCAGAACTAGAACATCTCTTGGCGCTGAGAACAACCACCTCTCCAGGCCGAAAGCCCGGCTTCTCACCCCTCCTCAGCACCGTATTTACATATCTTATCCTATGGCTGACAGCGTTATTAAACTGGCCCTACTTGGCCCTTTAAGAAGCTAACTAATCACTAAATATAGACCACAACTTGTTCTTTTCAGTCCCCTGCATGTGTCTCCCCCATTGTGGGATGCCATCTGGTGCTATGAGCTCATGTGTTCTGTGTTCCTTTTAAGAGAGCCAGATTCATTGCTATCTAAACCCAGAAAGCTGGGTTAATTGCGAAGTTCGCATGGGTGGCTTTGAAAACATTGGAATCTAGCGCCTCCTTGTGGACGCTCACGGGGTCACTCCTGAGCATAACATCGTGGAACCCCTCCCGCCTTTCCATCCCCTTGTGTGTGTGCTGTATATGAGTATTTTTCGTTTTTTCTTTTCCTTTCCTTTCTTCTCTTCTCTTCTTTTTCTTTTTCAATCAAGGAGACCTCCTCTGTCGCTGGCAAGATCCAGGGCGCTTCCTGTGGCCAGTTTTCACTGTGTCAGTCCAAGGCCTGTGTGGTAGGAAGCCTCACCTCAGTGATGGCTTTCCCGCCTTGTCTGTGAGAGGTTCTGTTGTGACGGTGGCTCGAGGGCTTAAGACAGGCCACAGGAAAGCTAGTGGCCGGCCTCTACCCTGCTGCTGAGCCGCCCTTCGCTCCGACTTTGCCTTCAATTCTGCTGACGTCCGTTCACCTTTCGAGATGGAGGAGCACACTGCGGGACACTGTTTTTGCAGACGCAGCAGAAGAGCTCTGGGCTCGCCATCAGAACTCTTGCCACCCCCACCTTTGGGACACGGGGTGCTGCTGCTTACTGGTTATCGCCCTGATCCCGGCACGACATTCCCCCGAGCTCCCGCGTCTTCTCCTTTGAGAATTCTTGGCGTTTTACGTTTAGCCTGAGATCCCAGTGAGGGAAGGAAAGACCATTTGGTGATCTGGGCACCACTTAGCTCATTCCTGGCACGCGCGAGGTCCCCCGGGAAGCCAGAGAACACGGGGCCAGCTGCCCACTTTCTTCCTCCTGTACTCCCTGCCCGCTGGGCTTCTGCCTGTTACCAGCCGGGGCCAAGGAGAAGAGCCCCGGGAATATTTGCGGCGAATTGAGGCAGGCACACACGCCCCTAGCACAGGGGCTGCGCTAAGGCCAGCGCCAGGCACGGAGTGCAGGGGAACCCTTTCTCCTCGGCTCACACCTCATCCTAACAGGCAGCTTCTGTGAGAAGCAGATAGGCCAGAGCCGTGAGGCTGATCCAATCTCCAGATGTCCCGTACAGAAAGGTCCTGTCGTATTCAGGCCCACCCTTGATTAAGAGCCAGCTCTGTTTTCAAAAGAGTGTACATTGTTACTAAACTGGAAAAAATATGTGTGTGTGTGTGTGTGTATATATATATATATATATATATATATATATATATATATATATATATATATAGTGTATTTTAGAACTACAGTTTTGCCTACAGAATTAAGACATATTTCTAAAAGGTTGAGATTTTCTAACTTTCCTGAATAAGTCGTATACAAAGTAGTTTAGGTACCAGCATGATTTTAAAGCTGTGGGCTCCAGACTTATTACTTAACCTCTCTGAGCTTTATAATTAATGGTTAACGAAAGTATTAATACCTTTCATATATATCTTGATGAATATTGATGAATATTAAATGGATTTTGTCAAAAACTTTTTATGTGTCTTTGAGATGATTAGGTGGTTTCTGTCCTCGACATAGGTTCTTCATATCTATGGATATGGTATGTTGCATTAATTCATTTTCATAATGAAATCGACCATCTTGCTTTTGTGAGATAAATCTCACTTGGCCATGATGTACAAGTCTTTCTAAATGTTGCTAAGTTTGTTTTACTAGAATTTTGTTAAGGATTTCTGCATTTATATAATTGTGAGCACTATTACATCACTTCCCTTTTTAAATGATGTCTTTGGTTTTCATGTCAGGGGAATCTTGGCCTCACAAAATGACCTAGAAAGTGCTCTCTCTTCTTCTGTTTCCTTTTCTCTTTGAAGGATTGCGATGTCTTCTTTAAACACTTGATAAAACTAATTACCAAAGCCATCTGTTCTTCCACTTTTCCTTGTGGGAAAGTTTTACTAAATTAATTACTAACTCAGTCTCATGTGTTCAGATTTTCTGTGGCATCTTATGTCAGGTTTGATGTTTGTGTCTTTCTAAAAATCTGCTGTTTTATCTTGCTTCTCTCATTTTTGACGTGTATTTTTCCACAATATTCCTTATATTCCTTTTTATTTCTTAAGATTGTTAGGAATAGCTTCTGTTTTACTTCTGATTTTAGTAATAGGAAATTTCTCTTTTTTAAATCTTGGAAAATCTAGTTAAAGATGTATTCATTTTGTTAATCTCAAATTACCACTTTTTTGACTTTATTTTCCCTGTATCTCTATTCTCTATTTTAGTTATTTTTATTTTTTCTTTTTTGCTCTGGGCTTAGTTCTGTCTTAAAGTGGAAACTCAGGTTATTGACTTGAGACAATTTTCAGTATGCACATTACAGCCATAAATTTATAGCTATACATTTCCCTCTAAGCTCTGCCTTAGCTGCACGCTATAAATTTTAGGATGTTGTACTTTTGGTTTTGGTAATCTCAGAGTGATTCGCTTCTGTGATTTCTTTTTGGACCATTGATTATTTAGGAATATGTTTCTTAATTTATACATATTTGCGAATTTCTCAAACTTGCTTTTGATATTGATTTGTAATTCATTCATTGTGAGAGAACATAGTTTATGAGGACTTAATACTTTAAATTGACAGAGATTTGGCTTATTATCTAACATATAGTCTAGAGATACGTTTTCTTATCTAGCATATCCTGGAGCTATGTTTTTTGTGCACCTAAGAAGAATGTGTATTACACTGCTGTTGGGCAGAGTGAGTATTCCATAGATCTTTATTGTGTCTACTGGGTTTATACTGTTGTTCATTGCTTTTGTTTCCTTGTTACTCTTTTGTTTATTCAAACATTGCCAAAAGTAAGCTACTGAATCTCCTCACAAATATTGCTGCTGTCTGTTACTTCAACTTGCAGCCTTTGCTTTGTGTGTTTTGGGGCTCTGTTGGTAGGTATATATACTGTATCTTCTTAGTAGATTGACCCTTATGTTATAAAATTTTTTCTATATCCCCAGTGAGTTATTTTTAACTTAAAGTCTGTTTTATCAGATATTAGGATAGCCATCCCATCTCTTACTTGTTTACTCTTTGTGGTGTATCTTGATCTTTTTACTTTCAACCTGTTCGTGTCTCTGAGTCTAAAGTGTATCTCTTGTGACTATCATACAATCAAATCATGCTGTTTCATTTAGGATGCTCGGCTCCATCTTTTGTTGGCACATATATACATATATATATATATAATTTATTTACATTTAATATAATAGGATTTATATCTGCCGTCTTGCTGTTTGTTTTTGTATGTATAACTTACCTTTTTTCAGTTTTTCCAATACTATCTTTTTTTGTATTAGATTGTTTTTTAGTGTACCTTTTAAGGTTGTATTGTTTCTTTTACTGTATCTTTCTGTTGTGAATTTTCAACTGGTTGCCTCGAGTATTAACACTAACATCTAACTTTATAACATCTAATATGCATTAATATCAAGTAAATTTTCATAGTATATAAAAACTTTGTTCCAACATGGCTTCATTCACTGTCTTAGTTACTTTTTATGTCACCGGGGCTCAATATACAACATGCCCAAATTAGGAAAGGAAAAGTTACATTGTAGCTCACAGTTTCCGAAGGTCCCAGTCTATTCATGGGTGCTGGCAACAGTGGAAGGACAGGAAGGTGGGGGCAGCTTCTCACGATATTGCAGATAGGAAGTCAAGTCAAGTCCGTCAAGCCCAGTCCCAGAGAGGGTAGCAGCATATATATTCTTCCAGGTCCTGTCCTAATGATCTGCCCCCTCTGGGTCCAGCCTCAGTGTTCTGCCCTTTCCAGGTGTGGTTCGAACCCACCACATGCCTTTATTCCCATCCACACACTTGCAATCCAACCCTCTAGACCAGGCCCCAATCTCCCAGAAGCACAGGGTTCCATGGACAATCCATAACATCCAAATACAGGAGACTTTTGGAGGCTATTCCAGATTCAAACCACAATATCCACTCTCTCCTACTTTGTACTGTGTCTGTCACATGAATCACATATTTACATAATACCTGTGTATCCACACAGATTTATAATTGTTGCTTTATTCTTTATGTCTTTGAAATCAGGATAATAATTACAAAGTGTGGATTTATACTGTCTTTTATGTTGACCTATATCAAAGTCTTTACAGTGCTTTTAGTTTCCTCATGAGGATTCAGTGAAGAGTTCCTTTGTTTCAGCCTGAAGAGCTCCCACTGATCTTCCCTGCAGTGGCTGGATCCTTCTGGGCTTTGTCTAACTGAGATGCTGTATGCTGTCTTCGTTTCTGAAGGGTACATTCCCCATGTGTAGAATTCCTGGTTGATGGTCTTTTCCCATGAGTTGACTATGTCATTCTATGCTCTTCGGGCTCCATGGTTTCTCATGAGAAATCAGCTGTTAATCTGTTCAAAATGATTTGCACATGGTAAGCTGCAACTTTTCTTACTGCTTTTAAAATTTCCCAGCAGTCTCTGGCACTTAATACTTTTATGATGATGTATATAGATGTGGATTTCTTTGAGTTTACTGTATTTGTATTTCATTAAAATTTGTAGATGTAAAGAATCATGGTTTTTAAAAATCAAGTTTGGGAAAGTTTGGACAATTGTTTTTTTTTTTTTTTTCCAAAAATCCTTTTGACCCTGTCTCTTTTTCTTCCCTTTTTTGAGAAACCATTGTGCTTCTGCTGGTAGCTGGTTCTCACAGGTCTCGGAGGCTCTATTCATTTTTCTTCATTTAAAAAAAATTTCTTCAGACAGGACGATATCCAGTGACTCATCTTCAAGGTGCTGATTCTTTTTTCTGCTCAAAACTTACGTTGAGCCTCTCTGGTGAATTTTTTCGTTTTTTTTCAATTCAGAATGTCCTCCTGCCCCGATACTGTCTGTCTCCTTACTGGTGTTTCCTATTGTTCACTGAGGTATCTTTTCATACTTTCCTTTAGTTTTTTTTTTTTTTTTTGAAATATCCACAAGAGCTGACCTAAAGTCTTTGAGTCTGGGCTTTCTTTCTTCCATCTATGAACCGTTTCTCTCCTCTCCTCCTTCCACTCCCTTTCCCTGTCTACTTCCATCCCTTTCTCCTTCCTGTCCCTCTTCTATGGCACCTGGGATTGAACCCAGTGCCTTGTGGGTGCTAAACACGTGTGGTACAGCTCCTGTCTATGGGTCATGCTTTATTACTTCTTTACTGAATTTGTACTTTCATGTTGAAAACTAAACATTTTAAATAACACAATGTTGCAGGGGCTGGAAGTTAAAGTGCTTGCTTAGCAAGCACAAGGCCCTGCATTTGATTCCTCAGCACCACATAAGCTACGCATGGTGGTGCACGCCTGTAATCCTAGGACTCAGGAGGCTGAGGCAGGAGGATTGCTGTGAGTTAGAGGCCAGCCTGGGCTACATAGGAAGTTTGGGACCAGTCTGGACTATATACTGATACAGTGTTGCAGCCCTGGAGATTAGCTATCCCTGTTCCCCAGTATTTATTGTTTCTGTTGTTGCACTTTCTTTCTTCGGTGACTTTCCTGAACAGACTCTCTGGCTTGTATTCTTTTTCCTGTGTGAACCCTGAAGTCAGCTTGGTTATCTTAGAGATTGGCAAATGACTTGAGACAATTGTTGACCCACCTAGAACCATTATATCTTCAGGTATTTGGCTGTAGGCTTGGAGAGCTTGTGTGTGTGTGCCTGTGTGTGCAAACATGTGATGTGCGTGCATTTGTGTACGCACACATGTGTTTGTGTGTGTGTTTGGGCTTGCCTTCCGCTCTGCTTTAGCCTTCCACTTCTTAATTCCACGGAACTTCAAGTCCAGCCTGAGTTTAAGTACCAAGCAGAATGACATTTTGAACAATACAAATGTGCTCATTACCACATCTGTGGTCCTCTTACCATTGCTCCCCTACCAGACTGTTGGTTCTTTTCAAGCACGGACAGTTCCTGACTTACAATTGCTGAAGTCATATGCTTTAGACCTCATAACCAGGGATTGAAAAGGAAAAATAAAAGAACTTTGAGCTATTTGAGAATGTGTGGTTTCGTAAGGAAAGGTTACAGAAATTAGCGATCATTTGAGTAGTGTTTCTGAACATGAACCTCAAGGACTACCCGCCTCAATTTGTTAAAATTCAGATTCCTGGGGGCTGGAGCTGAGCTCGGTGATTAGAGTGCTTGCCTCGGAAGCACAGGTCCCGGGTTCCACCCTCCAGCACCACGTAATAGCTGGATGTGGTGGTGCAAGCTGTAGACCTAGCACTCTGGAGACTCAGGCAGGAGGACTAGTATGAGTTCCAGGCCAGCTTAGGCCATGTGGTGAGTTCAGGGCCAGCCTGGATTACAGAGTAAGAGCCTGTCTCAAAAAACAAAACAAAAACAAACAAACATATAAAAATCAGTTCAGATTCCTGGCTCTATCCCCAAATTTTTGACTAAATTATGTAGTGTGGGGCCCAGGAATTTACATTTTCAGTGCCCTCCCAATCCAGGAGATTCTTATGCACTTGAATGTCAGAGAAAGGAAGTGGATCCTCTGGATGTGCTCACGGCAAGGACTGCCTGGCTTAGGATGTAAACTCTGCTCAAATATATTAATCTCCCACTTTCATTGTCTGGTGTTGAAAAAAAAGTCACTTGACTTACATATCTACTCAGATCCCACTAATTAGAGACTGATTTGCCTCTCTGAAGATATTTATTTTTCACAGCTGCTAGGGTTAAAGGACTTAACATCCACTCACACCTTTTTAAAAATTAGTCTAATGAGATCCAGACAACTGGCCAAGAATGATTTATAGTGAGAGAAGGAAGCAGGTCTGTTTCTTATTTAGAGAAGATAGTTTTTTTTTTTTTTTTTAATGGGATCTAGAGGACTTTGGAAAGAAAATAGGCCCGTGTTTATTTATGCAATAAAGGGCTGGGAAAGGGGTTTTAAAAAAAGTAACAGGTAGTAACGAAAGCTGATGGGCACACTTGCCTGTACTTTGGTTTTGTGTTTTTTTTTTTCCTTCTTCTTTTCCTCTGTACCTTTGATATTACCCTTTAACTCAAGGTTTGAAATTCACATCAGTGGTATTTGTATTAATGAGACATACCAGCTGCTGGAAGGTTAAATAGGCCATTGTCTGGCCATGCAGTCACTCCCTAACCCTCCCATTTGGACAGTGTATTTATGGAAGATGTCTTCTGGTATCTAAATCATACACTTTCTAATCAAAAAAAATTTTGTACTAGGGATTGATTTCTCTAGACTGGTTTAGTTATATATATATATATGTATATATATATATATATATATATATATATATTTTTTTTTTTTTTTTTTTTTTTGAGACAGGGACTCACTATGTTGTTAAGTTTTGCAGGCAGGGCTCCAACTTGTGATACCTCTGTTTCAGTTTCTAGAGTGCCCTAATGAACTTTTGGTCAACTCATCTGAGAGGTTGAGACAGGATCAAATTCCAAACTGTAGTTTTGTATGTTAAATTTAAAATTCTAAGGGAATTTCTCCTAACCATCTTGAATAACTTCATGTTTATGCCAGACAAACTCAGTACTGGAAAACATTTAGGGAACTATATAGGTCCTTGGAAGATGTAACGTATTCAAAAATGAAACATAATTTTAAAATTATTTTATGTTTTAGGTTTTTACTGCCCTGTCTTCCCTCTGTTAATGAGAACAATCAAGAGGTTCCTGACCCCTCTCCCATTTAATCAGTCTAGGATATATTATTTCACCTTAGGTCTTCAGAATTCTGTTACAAACGAGCAAACTAGTGAATCTCGGTTCTCATTTCCTTCGAGGTATCGCGCAGCGCTGCACAGCTATCAAGTACCACTTTTCTCAGCCAATCCGCTTACGAAACATCCCTTTCAATTTAACCAAGACAATACAGCAAGATGAATGGCACCTCCTCCGTAAGTATTTCTGGGAAAGGGTCAGGAAGGCATTAGTGTCTTTCTGAACTAAAAGGGTTCCAGCCACCCTCTCAGATTTGGACTGGAAGATATTTACCTTATGTGAACCTCTGGGCCCAGCTGGACTTGGTCAGAAACCTGGAGGTTTCACTATGCTGTGGCATAACTTGCTTATACATCAAGGTGTGCACATCAGATAAGAGGCTGCATGAGATGCGGCAGTGTGCCTGCCTACCTACGTGGCATCTGTACGTAGTAGCTGGTGGAATCTGGTCTTTCCCAAGCCATCAGAGACAAGGACCCATGCTACCTATTGTCTTAGTAAACCAAGAGATGATCCTTTTGGTGTCCTTAGTTTTGTTTTGTTTATCCGATATTTACTTTAGCTGTCATGTTTATCTCAGACCTTCCTATTTCTGCCAAAATATCTTTATGACAGTATGCCATAATTTTCTCAGAGGGTGTCTGCTCTCTGTTCATCCGTATGGAAGGAACTTCTCTTTATACCTGTAAAGAAAATGAAGAACTGTAGGAAGGCTCATATAAGGAGAAACTAAAATGGGCTGATATTTACCTGGAAACTATTGAGTCAAGCTACCCAGGGATTGCCATCGAAGCAAAATGCTACACTGAATTCTTTTATTCTTTTAATGTTTCCTTGAATCAGAGGTTGGCATTGTCATTTTTCCAATGAAATAAACAGCAAGGACTACAGTCATCTTGTTGGGTGGTGAAAGTCACCGTAGGAAACCAAGCAGAGTCTCATTCTATTAAGTCAATAACCCTGCAGAGCAAAAGGCTTTGAGTTGACTCTCAAATACATACCTGAGAGCTCTAATTATACAGCTGTAGTGGCAGTTGTCTACTATTATAAATATTGTGATTGGAAACTTGGGACTTGAAAGTTATTGGAAAAAATGTAGTTTATTTCTTAATAGTACGGCCTCTTGAAAGTTCTTTCTTGCTGGCAAATTTCAACAACTGCTGCCCAGCAAGTCAAAGTTAGAGTCTTACGTAAAATGTTCTTGTTTCTTAATGCTTTATGAGCATGTTCGTGCATCTTTGCCTTAACCGTCAGTCCAGGCGAACATAATAGTTGCTGGCTTTGATCAGGTAAGAAAAGATCATATCTCTCTCTCTCTCTCTCTCTCTCTCTCTCTCTCTCTCTCTCTCTCTTTTGTAGAAGCTTGCACCCTACCCTGTTATTAGCATCCTCTTCTATGCTCTTAGCAGGTTCACAGATGGCTCTAAGAAAAAGCCTGGATCAGGTTAACATGTCTATTACTAATGTGAATCTTGTGTGGATTGTATCAGAAACGTGTGCCTTTTTATAGTCACAAAAAGATGGAACAGCCACTCAAATCCCAGAGGATCTGGGAGATTGTCACATACTAGTGGCTAAACTATTGGTCTGTTCCCCCTCCCCAGACATGAATACCTCCAAACTGTTCACACCTGTAGCTTTAAACTCAGAAACTTCAGATTGTCACTGGCCCCAGACTGTCACTTAACATTTTTCACATGTCCTTTCTTGGCGGAGAGGCCGTGTTTCTCTGTGGATCCTCCATGAAGCAAATGAGGAATCCTTAAGAAGAGAGATGGTCTGTGTGTGGCTGAGACACAAAGAAAGACTGAAGCCACTGAAATCCATCCTCCGCTTGGCACCGCCAAGGTAGCCAGGAGTTACACCAACACTCAGCAGGGTGGCGCCTGCCTGGATATTTCCATATGAGCCGAAAAGCTCACACTTCATAGTGCCATATATACCTTAACTCGGTTCCATGTGCCTGTGGGGCTTGTGGTCCCCATGCATTTTGCTTGGATCTCATGGATAGGAGATACATACTCGGAATCTGTTGTTTTAAAAGAGCATCATAAAAATTTAGATAACAACTTTTTTAGTTATTTTTGTTTCGAGAGAGACAGAGAAGCAAGGAAGGAAGGAAAGAAGGACAAAGGCAAGGTAGGACAGCTGGAAGGGGGGCAGCTGAGTGCTGAGTGGGACTTTGCTTTAGCCAACGCAGGGAAAATGGGTCAGTGTTTCTGAGAGAACCAAGCGGGGAAGTTGGGTCTATGGTGGAGACCTGATCTGGGGGGACAGTCCCTGCTCAGCCTGGGTAAATGGCTTCTTGGCACAGGGGCCTCTTTCTTAGGAGAGTGTTTCTGAGCAGAGAGCTCTGATGTGCACCTTGGGTGCTGTTTCACTCCCCACAGTTGTCTTCGATATATCAAACGTTGTTTAAAAAATGGAGTAATTGGCACCCATGACGCTCAGGCAAAACCCTGTTTCCCTGTAGCTCACCTTTCAGACGCTTCCTCAGAAGTCAGCTTAATGACAGCCACGCCAGCGACGGCCACTTCCTTTTTCACTACTCTTGCGGGCTTGTGGAAACATTTCTTGATGCCCACCCCACCACTGTCAGCTTACTAAGTAACTTCCTCTGCATTATCCATGGACCCCGAGGGGAGGCGGTCCCCTCCCTGGGTAATGGCACTTGTCTTTGGTGGCATGAAGCCATCCTCACACCACTACACCCTACACTACACCGGAGGCCCTCTGCCTGTCACCTTAGTCATTTTCACATTGTATTCAAAACTCTGTTCTCTAATTCTCAGTGGCTTTCCTCACTCTTCTGATTTTGAACGTCTGTTTCTGTGTTGAGATTAGATTTAAGAAGAATCACCGCGGGCTTCCTGGGCATGGCTGTCGCCGTCCTGCTGTGCGGCTGCATCGTGGCTACTGTCAGCTTCTTCTGGGAGGAAAGCCTGACCCAGCACGTGGCTGGCCTCCTCTTCCTCATGACAGGTAGGTAGGCTGCACCTCCGACCTCCGGCCCAGGGGAACGCTGCTGCGGCTGTGCTTGGCCTCACTGTTATGTCACCTTAATTTTGTTTTCACCGATGAGTAACCAGGAAGTTTCTTGGCTTTGTGGGAAATACAGCTTAAAGAAAAGCATCTGCTAACGTAGGCAGCCTCGATGTCCCCATAATGAAGTGTTTTGGGGTTGGATGGAGGGGTCCTGGCTTATTCTTCATTTGTGCCATGTCTGTTTTTTTTTTTTCTGTCTCATTCTTTTATATGGTGCCCCAAACCTTGGCCTGGACTCTTGGCAGAGGTGGGCCATTGCTTATCAGCTGCTCAGAAGGAAAGTGAGGCTAATAGAAAATCCCACCCTTTCCCAGACAGAAAGTCCACGCAGAGTACGTGTGTAGATAATGGGGGCACTGGGGGCACTGTTACACATGCAGAATTCATTTCATTGCATTCCATAGATTTTTTTTTTTTTTTTTTTTTTTTAGGTAATGAGGATTGAAACCAAGGCCTTTGCACTGAGCTATTTACCCCGGCCTATTTATTTATTTATTTATTTATTTATTTATTTATTTTTATGTTGAGAAAACTTCCCACCAAGTCACTAAATTTCTCAGGTTGGGCTTAAATTTGCAGTCCTCCTGCCTCAGCCTCCCAGAGTACTGGCATTACAGGTGTGGGTATGCTACTAAACCCAGATCTACAGATAATTATTGAAGATATACTGTGTGTCAGACAATGCTGTGGGTACAGTGGACATGCCAGGGAGAAAGTGGGCAAAATTGCCAACCATTTTTATGGGGGGAAGGGAGGCATAAACAGTGATTTGTAATCGTGAAAAAAAGCTGGAAGAAAATGATCTGGGTGAAAGAGTGTCTCCGGGAAGACCGTGCTGAGGTGCCGATTGCTGAGCTAAGTCAAGAGACGCAGCCAGTGCTGGGAGTGAGCTACCAGTGAAGCCATGCGTGCCAAACCCTGGAGAGAGGGGCTGAGCACAAAAATGACCAGTGTGGCAGGAGACAAGTGAAGGGAAGGAGAAGAGCCGGAAGGGGTGGATGCGGCAGGCGGCACTCAGGGCTTTAGGGCTTTGTTGACTATGGCCAAGAGGTTAGATGTGAAGCTGAAGGTGGTAGAAACCACTAGATGTTAAGACCGGAGGCGGTGTGTGTGGAGACATGGCTAGGGACATTTTGATTAGGACAAGGACGGTATTTTTTTGTCTAAAAGGGAGTTGGAAGTTGGGCTTCCCTGCTAAAGGATGCAGGGAAGAAATCACTCCTTCCTTCACAAAAAAATTAATGTGTTAATGAGGGAGTGCCGAATTAAGTTTCACGAAGTATACCCAGCATTAGAACTAATACTACCCTAGATGGCCACTTTTAATAAGCTTATTTCCACTTCCCTGGAGTTCTGTTACTCAAATGGCCGTGAGGAGATTTTTCTAGCACTTCTCATGGTAATGGGGCACTTCCGGAGTCTGCAGTTCACCCAAGCAGCAGCCCTCCTCTGGATTGCCCTGTGTTTTGTCCCTCTGTCTCTCAGAGCTGACAATAGGTGGAGTGCTGTTGTCTGGTGTGCTCACCTTGTGGCCTTACGTACCATAGGCAAGGGCCCTTGCTTCTCACTGCCGCCTGCCCCTTCCTGCCTCTGTGAAATGGCCTTCTGCATGGGTCATCATAGAACGCTTCCTGACAGAACGTCTAGAAATCTTGCAGCCCCTGCAGAATTCCAAGCAGAAAACTGAGTTAGTTTTTCCAGGGTTTGGTAAATACATGAGTAAACAAAAAATTAAAATACAGTAAAAGGTAAATCTCCATTAATCCTCCTCAAAACGATGTGCGTCACTTACCTCCCCAGTCGTGCCCTGTCTGAAGCGGTTCTTGAAGAGTGTCTTCAGTTGTGTTGCTGTGGCTGCCTCCAGGGCCTGAACTGATTCAAATTTTTACCTTTCCTGGTCAGCTTGACTGTGGGAAAGTCAAGCAGTGAGACTTGGTGACTAAGGTGGGTGAGGACACCCTGCCATGTGGCTGTCTATGAGCCTGTCTTTCTGTTGCTGGATGGCTGTCAGCAGTGGCAGGTGTCATTTTTTATTTTAATGCAGCATTTTTAAAAATCACATCTTATAAAGACATTCACGAAAGAGGACTTCCAGAACTGCTTCAGAAAGAGGCAGCAGTGATGGAGTAAGTGTTCTGGAAATGAAGAGCGCATTGTGAGGGGGATTAAGCCTCTGTTGGGGCCTAGTGATCTTAAACAATGTCTCCCACTTCCTCCTCTTTTAGTCCCCCCATTTTCCTTGAGTTTTATCCTCATATACATCAAAGAAGTGCAGACACCACAATCTCTTCTCCTGTGTGAGAATTTCTACATTCAACAAAAGCCTCAGTAGGATTACTTTAAAAAAAATACTTTTAATATTGGTAGGGTATGAATAATTTAGGATGCTCTTAGCATATAAAACAATTGTGAGCATTAAAATAAATCATGAGACCATGGATGCCCAACCTAGTGAGTACTCCTTGGGCAGCTGAGGGGCTGATCTAGTTGTAAAGGGAAGGAAGTTAGAAGATCAGCTTAGGACAGGCTCAGGGAAGAGCTGGGAGTTTCCTGGGTGCTGTATTCTTCTGTCCCTTGGACGTAGAGAAATGTGTTTTGGTTTTGTTATTACAAATCGTACCTTGAAATTTCCTTTGTGAACACAGATAGCTGTACTGGTCCATTGTGTGAGATCACTGGGCTGTGGCATCTTCCCATGCAATAGCAGATGAGACCAAGTAAGGGTTAAAAGAATTGATTTTAACTAAGCAGACTGTCTTCAGCCTCTCTAGACAGCAACCCTCCCACGGAGTTTTGATGCTAAACTTAGCCTCTTCCAAAGCACTGGCGTCTTCATTATGTGCCTGAACTTATCAGCCAAACCTTTAGTGAAGAGCATCAATGATGTGACAGTTTGGGCTGTTAGAAAGGAAACCAGAGAACTGTCTTTCTCCTTCTGCCTTACTGCATGCTGACAGGTCTGACCATCTGGGTGTGGACTGGGAGTGCTGCACTCTCAGGTCACATTTGGGAGCCAGGCTGCACCCCTTTCCTCTTCCCTGGGCCTTGCAAGGATTCCTTCCAAGGCTTCTCGTTAGACTTTGGACGTTACGTCCTTGGAGGTTACACAGTGGTGGAGTAGGACCGTCCTCTTCTGCCCTCAAGCTCCTGCCCATCCCTAGAGCATGTTACTCTCAGTGCGCTGTGAATGAGTATCTCATCCACATTAACAGGCACTTTACAGACTACTGTTATTGCTGTAATTTAAATTATACATACAGGGCGTCCCAACAGTTTAATTTTTCTTGTGTATGGCAACTTTTGGGACAACTTGTATATTGAGTTTGTGCTTGCATAATTTTTCTCATAGCATTAGTTTTACTTCAAAATTATGAGAAATTAATGCTGAGCAAATACATTTTATATTATTTTTAGTATTTTTAAAGTTATGGTGACCTGTGGGACACCCTGCACTTTAAAGGGTTAATTTATCCCATGCTAACATTTTGAAATACAAGTTTTATGTCTCTATTTTAATTATCTTTTATTATACCAGGACTCCTAAAAATTGGGTTAAGTGTGGACCTCACTTGGTGGTGGTCTCTCTGCCCAGTGGGTCATCCTCCTTCCAGGTTGTCCCTGACCAGCCACTGCCATACTGGAAGAGCACACCTAACATGTAACATCTCTGTCCCTACAGCAGGGAAAGGGGACAGAGCCCAGGCAGCCCCATCAAAGCATCCAAACAAAGACTGCGGTAGAAGGTCTTGAGTTATCTACACTAACCATCAGTTATGCAATAAAATCACAGGTCCATGTGCTTTATGGGAAATCCTTGGGGCTGGGATGTATTTTGGAAGTCAAGATTTTTAAAATTTAATTTTAGGAAGGTAGTATGGTGCATGAAACCTATATCATCACTCCAGTAAGGTCTGGAGCAGCATCTCAACATCAAATACATTAACATTTCTGCAACACAACATATGACTAACTGTTCCCACTAAGCAGGATAATAAGGACTCTAGTAGCATTATGTTAGAGCAGGCCAGGCTTTTGCCACTCAAGGAACTAACACCAATCCTTTGGGGAAAGATTGTATTTTCTTTTTATAATGCAGGAGTTAAGATTGTAGACTTGTGCTTATTACTTACGTTTTAAAGCTCTGCCTGTCTCTATTAGCCCTGTCTCATCATTTAGGTAAGACAGCATTGGCATGGTTTTTGGAGTAATCTATGTGAAAGTAGCATGAGGCATTTCTGTTGCAAGGGCAGAGACCAGAATGATAGGTAGCTCATCTTTTGAAGGAGCAGGGAGGAAAACAAAAATCAATGTTTATGCCTTTGGGTATTGTAGTTACGTTATTTATCAAGTGGGCTAAGCAGGGTGAAGCAACTTCATGCCTTTTAAATCTTTAAAGGATATCAAAGAAGAGAGGTCAAAAGAATGAGCTTGCCATAGGCACCAGCAAGATTTTAGGAAATTAGGTTGATGATTTGGTACAGAGGCATAAATCTACTGCTGTCTTGACCGCAAAATATCCCCTCCAGTTGTGAAATTCCATGATATTACAGTGTCTTCTAATTAAGAATATTGGCAGAAAACCTTTTAATATTTTGTAAGTAAAGTAGCTGCGTGCAGGGGTTGTCAAGAAACCAGTAATTGTTTACTCTTTTGGAGATGCAACAGCAACAGTCAGGAGCAAGCTCAGGATCAAGAGGAAAGGAGCGGAAAAGTGGAGACTAGAATGAAGGATAGGGGGCCTTTCCCCACATGGATCTTTGAGATGGATCCTTAGATCTTGAATTTTCTGAAGGCGGGAGTACCTTATCTTTTCATACTGTCTTCTTCATATGCTTTACATTAACTAGATTACTACTGGTGCCATTACCTAAAATAAGTTGCTATATAAGTAAGTCCTTCATGGGACATCTGAAATCAACTGGCTCTTCAGTTGGTAGGAACTCCATGTATTGTAGGACACATGGAATGCAGCTGTATTCAGCAGGTTTTCTGGACTGTATGTGCTCAGCTCAGTTAGACAACATCTGGAGTGCACAGAAATCCCAAAAGTCTCTTCTCCTTTCGCCTGAGATGCAGGCTGGAAAACAGAGTGGAAAGGACATGAAGATTACTAGTGGACTTCAAGATTACTGGTAGGTTCCTGACCACATCGATATTGAACCATGTATAGCTAAGGCGGACAAAGACTTAGGAGACTAAACTACCTCTCATATAATCAGAACTAGCTCTAGGATATAGTGGATGATAATTAATTGGCACATAACTGATTAAATGACACTTAAAATAGCACATCTTGCTAAGGCCTATAAAAGAGAAAAAATTACTTCACTTGTTGAGCACATACACATGATGTTAAATGTTGATGCCTTAATCCTTAAGACCTTAGAATGTGACCTTATTGAAAAACAGGGGTTTTAAAGTGATAATTAAGTTAAATGAGGTCATTGAGGTGGGTTGTAACCAAAGATGACTTGTATTCTTAAAGAGAAATCTGAATACACGACGGAGCGAAGGCCATGCGAAGACATAGAGACGATGGCTGCCTGTGAGGCAGTAATGTTGTGTATAAGGTTAATGTACATCATAACGCATAATAATGTTATTAAATTTTAATGTATCTGATTTTTTCAGAAACAGCCGATCCCTTGGTCCCTTTGTCTCAGATTCATAGCTTCAGAACTGTGCGAAAATAAATCTACTGTTTTAGCTACCAAGTCTGTGCTGCTTTGCTGTGGCAGCCCTATCAGACTCCTCCATACAAACACTATAAATGTGCCTGTGGACCTAGTGTAGAATTCACAATATCAAAACTGACCTAAACTTTTAATATTAATCCAGATACAATAAACATGCTTTTATTTGTTAAAACAATGCTTTTTTTTCTCAGTGTCTTCGAATTTAGAAGGATTTTTTTCTTTTGAAAAATATCTTGAATGGAGCAGACTTCTTTTACAAAAGCTGGTTGCAGCATTTGGAAACAGGGCTTTGTTTTCTCTCAGTACATTTCTTTATAATTGCCACAAATAATCCTGCAAATAACTACTGTGGTAGCTAGATATTTGCAAACTCCCTCAAGAGACGAGAGGGCCTAAAAGCAGAAGCTGCTTTCTCTTGTGCTTTCCTCCTTCCCAGAACAACTACAAGAGACTTTTGGAAGGAAATAAGACATTAAGGAAGGGAAGCAGCTTGAGGGGACATTTGTGGGAAGAGGAAAGGGCAGAGGGGGTCATACTCATAGGCCAGTTGGCCTGCTTATTCCCATGGCTCCCACTGAGTAAATCAAGGCAAGAGGAAATAAAGCAGGTTTCTATCAAAGTTTGGTAAGTGCCTATTCCAGAAATTTCCCAAGCAGCACAGAGATGCACATAATATTTCATGATAAAATAAACACAAGTAAGTAATAAGAGTAAAACAAAGGAACAGGAAGATTTGCAATGCATGTTAGTCAGTTTTCTTTTAATATGACAAAATAGCTAAGAAAATCAACTTCAAAGAGGAAAGGTTTACTTTGACTCATGGTTTCCCAGGTCTCAGTCCATGGTTGTTTTAAACTGTCATTTTGGGTTTGTGGCAAGGCATAGTATTGTGACAAAAAGTGGAGTGGCTTTTGGAGCAAAGCCGTTCACCAGATGATGAGACTAAACTACCTCTCATATAATCAGAACTAGCGCTAGGATATAATAGGTGATAATTAATTGTCACATAACTGATTACATAACACTTAAAACAGTATATCTTGCTAAGGTCTATAAAAGAGAAAAAAATACTAGGACATCAGAGATGATTCCGAGAGAGAGAGAGAGAGAGAGAGATAGAGAGAGAGAGAGAGAGAGAGAATGGGAGAGGGCAGTGGGGTCCCCAATATTTTCTTCAAGGGCAAGACTGCAGTAACCTAACTTTTGTCCACAAGACACCACCTTCCTTCCACTGAAAGTTTCAGCATTTCCTAGTAGGTCTTGAGGTTGGCTACCAGGTCTTCAATATGTGGCATTTGGGGAACATGTAAGATCCAAACCATCCTATAAGATCTTGGCCAATAAATCCTACACTTTTGCTCCTGGTGTGCTACAAATTTAATTCAAGGGAGTTTCAGCTCTTGTTAGTGGTATCATTAACCATGTCCATGAAGTAGGTCCACATCAAGTACCTAGGGAAGGTGTAACAGCTTGTGACACAGAGAACAAAGAGCCTTCAGAGTTGATTGTTCTTATCATCTTTTTCTGTTTATTATGAACTCATGGTGCAGTGACAAAATTCATTTTGCTGAGAGCAGTTTTATGGATAAGATAAAGATGGATGAGGGGCAGTCGTTAATGAATCAACTTTTTAGCATAAAATCAAAGGGAGAAAAATACACAGGATATCCCATTTTTTATTTAGTTGCATAATACTGAGCAATTCATTAAGAAGTTTTTTTTTTTTCGAAATATACGTATTCCATGTGTTGCTTTGGATTAACAGAAACACAGAAATGCGATTCTGTACGGACTTCAGTAACCGAACCCTCACCTTTTTTCTGGATGAAAACACGAAATCTCAGAAAAGGAGGGCATTTCAAGGTCACGCCATGATGAGTGGTAGGGTTGAGAACTAGAATACATACTTTTACATCCCAACCCAGTGCATCAGGACATCAAAGGATGCTTAAAAATCTAAGTTTGAACTCAGGCTCTCAGAGGTCATTAAAATGATGTTACTCGTAAAAAAATGTTCAGTTTTGGATATTCAGCTGTGTGCAGACGTGGAGTTGTTTTTCCTATGAATAAGTCATTGTTCCATTATTATATTCTACCTGTTGATACTCGAGAGATCAATTTGTTTCTAGCGGCCTGAGTGTGGTATTACCAGCATTTGTTAAAAGGGCTTTGTTGCATGTACATGTTTGTCATTGTTTTGATGCCACTGAAAACATCTGTGTAGATGTAAGAACATTTGCTCTTCACAATTTGTAAAAAGCAGTGGAGTATTCTTTTTTTTTTTTTGATTGTTCTATTTCTTTGTGGAAGAATTATTTCAGTCTTGATCTTTTTTCTTGAGAACTCAAAGTGATATGTGTGCTGCTTTAAAAAAATAGAGCACAAAGTCAGAAGATGAGATTTTACCCTGTTTAGAACAACAAAATCACTTTAGAGTTTAAAGACAGAATTAGGCAAAGAGTAGCAAATATCAAATTGTCTTAGATCAAGTAGGCTTTTCATTTAGAGTATTTATTTTTTAAGTGCCCATTTGGAAAAAGATTCAGGCATTGTGCCCTTACAGGATTTGAATGGAAGCAGAATTCTAGCAGTTAAAAAATGGCATTAAGGCACTCTCGATTTCCTTCAAATTGCCACCTATTCTGCATTTATTTTCCTTCTAGTGTTTTTGATCTGTAAAGTGATAGATTAAAAGGAAAATGGGAAGGAGCCTTGGTTCTTTTAGCTCATTCTTTTCAGTTCTAAAATCTGCATTTGTTCCCAAAGGAGATGCTGCCTGTATTCCTAAGGATACCAACGCAATTTCTCAGCAAGTACGTGCTACCTCCTTTGCACACAGAGATGAACTGGGCTATAGTGAAGGGATGTGTGGGACGTAGAACAGAACTGGGCATTCTGGTACTTGACTCGGTGCCAGTTTCTGTATTCATTACTCACCTTCAAGTGGACAACTGCTGCATTCTGATCCCTTGTCCATCCTACAAGGATATTCTTTGGGGTCCACTGTGGTAGAGTAGCACTGAGAGCTGTGCAGCATCACTGGAGTTTTTGGTCCTTTGAAGCATTTCTATCAGAGACCTGATTTTAGTGGTTTGAAAGGACAGTTTTACATAGTCATAAAAACTTGCTTGTCCCCATTTTCCTTGTCCCTCAACTTGCCTATAATTTGAACGACTGACATACATTATCTCTTTATCCAGCTATTTTACATCAGTTCAACTGTATAGTCTTAACTTATATTATTTAAATCATTTATTAATTCATTCTCAATTTTTATTGAGGCTCTACTATGTGCCAACTCTGTACCTTAAAAGAATTTTTAACTACTTATAAGAATTTTTTAAAAAATACTACTTATACCAATAGGATACTTATGGTAGTGTTTGTTGAAAAAGACTATGGAACAAATTACAAGTATACAAAAAGGTGTCAAGTCAGGTATAAAGCAAAAGGAAATGATAATTATTTTATATTAGGGTTAAGAGATTTTAGAAGCTTTTACCTTAAAAATAGAATGGTTAGCTAGTTATGGTGACACATGCCTGGAATCCCAGAAACTCAGGAGACTGAGGCAGGAAGATCATGAGTTCAAGGCCAACCTGGACCATCTAGTGTGACCCTGTCTCATACATGAAATAGGATTTATATTAAATTGGTTAATAAAAAGCAAAACTAAACCCAAAATGTGTGATCATATAAAACAGAAAGCTCTGAGTAATTCCAGGTATAAATATTTTCCCATCTCTTTTTCAGTTCCGTGTCTCCCTTCCCTACCACAGGCACTAGGTGCCTAAAAGTCTAGCCAATGTTTATTGAGTGACTTCTTTTAAATAGGAAAATCCTAGCTCGTTATGAATATGGTGTGGTTACCTAACGGGTTGATCTGATTTTCGCAAAGGCCTGCCTGGAATTTGCCTCGGGGCTGGCAAGGCTGCACCTGACCCTTCTGTTCTCTGTGTTGCTCATAGGGATCTTCTGCACCATCTCCCTGTGCACGTACGCAGCCAGTATCTCTTATGATTTGAACCGGCTCCCGAAGCTGATTTATAGCCTACCTGATGATGTGGAACATGGCTACAGCTGGTCTATCTTTTGTGCCTGGTGCAGTTTAGGTTTTATTGTGGCAGCCGGAGGTCTCTGCATCGCGTATCCATTTATTAGCCGGACCAAGATTGCACAGCTAAAGACTGGCAGGGACTCCACGGTATGACTGTCTCCACTCAAGGCCCCTGGACGGTGTGGGCGACTCCCGAGGGGAGCAGAACAGAGTCGCATCAGGATTCCAAGCACAAAGTGGTCTTTCACATTCCAACCTGTTGCCTGCAGCCCTGTCTGGATGACTGATAGAAAAAATATCACAGACAACCTCCCAACTTTTCTAAGGACAAGACTACTGTGGATTCAAGTGCTTTAATGACTATTTATGCTTCGACTGTGAGAAATAGGGAGCCGTGCCATGGAACATTTCTTAGGGTAGGGGAAGAGGAACTGCGTTGGAAAAATTTGTATAGTTTCCATTTATTTCAGAGAGTTTGTATATAACGATGACCTGAAAGTCATTTCTATTTGCAAAAAGCGAGTATAATTTTCTTGTCACTGTTCCGTGCTTGTTAAATTTTAATGCAGCCATCTTCAGAACTTGTCTTGCTGGTGTCTTGTGTCAGCACCCCATATTTGTGGATGTTCCTTGTCACAGGAGGGTTCTTCTTCTGTTGCCTTATTATTATTGTTTTTAATTGAAGTCTCTTTGTACTAGGATCAAAATCTTAAGAAAAACAGATCAACCATGTAAGAGCTAATATGTGACTCTATGCAGCATTGTTTGAAGTTGTCTCTGTTGTTCGGCCTTCCTCTTTTCACATTCGTAGGATTTCTGCATTAAATGACTGCCCTCTTGGTAACCAAAGTGCGTTTTTCTCTGACTTTTAGCCATCCACAGGTCCCCCCAGCCATACAACAGCTGGGAACTCTGTTATTTTAAGAAGACTCTCAATAAGCCTAATTGCTTCATTTCAGTTAGGTTGGTCTTTATTAATCTTTTATAGGAATCACATGCTTACTGTTGACAAATAATGTCATTGTCAGACTTCTTTTAAACCTAATTACAACATTTAAATCCTCCTCCAGTTCTTTGCCATCTGCCTTGTATTTATCCAGTGATAAGGAGACACAGTCCCTGGCCTTGATACTGACCTGTAACTTTCAACTTTAGCTATGAATTAGAGTCACCTGACAAACTTTTCAGCTGTTCCTGAAGTGGGTCCCACCCCAGATCAGTGAACTCAGGTCCACAGTTGGACTTAGGCTGGAATTATAATTTCTTACTTCCCAGATCATTCTGATGTGTGGTTGGCATCGACAGACACTGTTTGGCGTCAGCTGTGTCCTTACCCCTTAGCTGCTAATTAGGCTACCGCTTACAGTACATCAGGAACGGGGCTATGATTTTTCCAGATGCAATTACACTTAATTTTCTCAAAACCTAGGTGAGATAGGTGCTATTTTTTAGAAGCTGGGGATTATACTGTGAATGTTTGCTTTTTTTTGTCAATTCCTTTCATCTTTGTGGACGGAGGACAAAAGTTAAGATCTTACTGTTACGTCTTGTCTTTCGGTGATGAGGTGGGTGCAAGCTACCGACCAAGCTTTTCCTTTTAGTTCCCCCCACATCCGGTGTCTATACGTGGGTATGCAGGATAAAGTTCTGCAAAATGGGAAGATGCCTTATTCCGGATGAGACGTTCCAAATTTTAATTTCACAAACATACTTATAAGAACTGATACATTGCTCAGAAAAGCAAAATGGTAATTACTCCCAGAAAGAAGAAAGCAAGTCTGATTTTCAAGTGAGTCCTCACCTCAACAGGGAAACTGTTCAGAAGAGGCTGAACGCAGCTGGTGGCCACACAGGCTGTGGCCCTGTGGCCGCAGGCGCAATGGAGGCTTGTAAGGGTATTCCTAGCAGCCTCTCAGGCCTCTTTGATAAACCTGTCCCTGTGGGTGGGATCTGAGACCATATGGAAAGGGGAAATTATTTTCATTTATTACTTTGTGTGGGAAATTCTCAAAGCAGGGACACTCACTCTTTGAAGCCTTCCTTTTTTTTTTTTTTAAAAAGATCCCCATAGAAGATGTCAAGACCTTGAAGATTTATATTCCATCCACCAAAGCGGTGTCTGAGGGAGTCACTTTTGAAGTTTCAGAGGAGCTTCCTAGGGGGTTCAGGTGAAAATGGAAGAAAACTTTGTGGTGGCAGAGGTGGAAGGGTTCACATACCTGAAAGGTTTGCGCAGAAGGTAGGGGAGTTCACTTAAGAATCCGACGTGCTCCAGCAGGAACTCAGCCTCCCTGCCTTTAGCCTCGGTGAGCTGGGAACAAGAAGCCACATGCCTGGCTATTTACCATCAAGGAAGTGCAAGCGAATGTTGCTATGTCAGGCACTTGGCCTGTGGTCCTGGGAGATCTCCTCGGGAGGTTTCTTAATTGGCTTGTGAATGCAGATGCTGACACGGCTGCCCAGGATTGTGTGGAACGAATAACTGATTGAGATTCTTTGCTCGTCCTCCTTGGCTCAGCGATGCCCCACGTCCAGCGGCACGCATATAGCTGGATGATTGCTCTGCCTTAGGGGTTTCTGCTGGGTGCACAGCAGAGGTAGCCGGGCTTACTGAAGTTAGCTGAGGATGTAGGAGAGGGTGAGGGAAGGCCAGTGGAATGACTTCCCCAGGCTGGAAGTGCCACAGGGCACCCCAGGGTTTGGAAAAAGAATGGGACAGCAGTTATGTGATTAGGTGTCCAGGGATACTGGGGCCCTTGTTACACATGTATCTCATGACCCAATAGCAGATTTAATGGGCTGGAAAGTACCTGCCTTAGAAAGGGTAGTCACCAGTCCGAGCTTTGGAAAGTCTAGGGACAATGTTGTCAACACACCCATGTGACCCTAATAAGGATTCAAGGCAATTTCATTCAGTTCTGTAAGATGGGGCTCTTAATTATGAATGGATTTACAGAGTGAGATGATAAACTGAGAATCATGCTCATCAGCCATATATAGACAACATTCTAAAAAAAAAAAAAAGGTTTCACTCAAGACCTTGATGAAGTGGTCACAGGTTCCCCATGCCTTTCCTGGCGGGAACATCTTTGTCCTTGCTAACCCTCAGTTTACATGTGGTGCCAGGACCACGGATGCCTGCTCTGAAGACACCCCACCCTCTCTTTGTTTGGACCACCATGGGCCCTCAAGAGTCCAGATTTCCCATAAACCACAATATTCCCCATAATATGTTATATCTTTCAACAAATAAATATTGGATGCCTTATATGTGCCAAACACTCTCCTAGGCACTTGGGAAACATCAAGGAAGCAAAGCAGACAAAGGCTCTTGTCCTTGTAAAATGGTATCCTAGTTAAATGCAGGTAAGGGCAAGTGAAAATAAAGTCACCTTTTCTGGCCCTAAATGGTTAAATACATCCAGAATAAAAGTACGTCCTACCATTGCTGAAATAAGTTTCTTTCATATGCATCATTCTCATTATTTGAATCTATCTTTGACAAATGAATGGTAGATCATTAACTTTGGAAGATGGAGCTGGGGGTGCCTCTTGCTGATTTCACATTTGAAACAGATCTGAGATGACGGACGTGAAGGACACAAGAGGCAGGAGGAAGAACCCGGAATTCTGGAGACACAGGTAAATGTCAGCCTGTGAGTGCAAGGTGAACCGCTCAGTGAAGGCTGCACGTGAGGGTTGTCAGACCACCTTCCTGGACATGGCCTCCAGGTCTTCACACAGGATGTTGCCTCTGCTGGGCATGTCTGCTTCTCTGCTCAACTTACTCTGACTGTGCCTCGTGTCTCCATTCAACACAACCCACCTAGATCGATTCCTGGAACAGGTACACCATGTTGGCTCTTTTTCACATGTAATCTACCTGTTTATCATTAACCAGAGCCCACACTTTGTGTGTGTGGTACCAGGAATTGAATCCAGGACTTCCACATCAAGCTAAGCCCATTTATTTTTTATTTTTGATTTTGAGATAGGATCCCATTAACTCTCTGAGGTGTGCAAGCTGGGATCAAACTTGCTATCCTCCTGTCTCTGCCTCCCAGAATGCCTCGATTCCAGGCCTGCACTGCCAAGGCCGGCTGAGTACCAACTCACTCAGAAAAGGTGAAAACTGCCTTGTCGATGTCTGTCTCAGGGGCTAATCCCATGCCTGGTACACGGTAGGTACTCTAACATCTTTGTGGACTTGGGGAATGATTTCAGAACGTCAGATGAACATTCCTCTTCCCTGGACAGAGCTGACTTCCTCAGCATCAACTGTAGAGAAGCCATGAACGTAGACAGAGCTGAGTGGAAAGAGAATATAGCTTGGCAAGCAGGTAAGCCTCATTAGAATAATTAGAGGGAGTATTAACCCAAAGCAACCCAGACTTAACTTGAGAGGCCTTATGGACCAATTACCATGGAGCATTTATTTGATGGCCCAAACATTAAGTTAGTACCCTCAATATGGCAGTACACCTCACTTGGGACTTTCTCATTTCTGTGAGGGTGTTTTAAATCTCTAATTGGAATTCTGAAAGAAGTGCTTCAGAAATGACTTTCTTTGAATGCAAAGAGCTATTCTGACCAAGAACTCTTTTCAGTTGCATTTGAATTTCTCTGGGGCCCTGTCCTTTGACTGAAGGAGTGGAAGTTCTCCATGCTGATGGCTCACTGCAAGTGCTTCCATTGTATTTCCTTTCAGTATGCAACTTATATTTTGCAAACCTTCAAAGTTAGATATTTTTCTTGTTCTAAACTCTTAAAGTATGTCTGTCTGAGCCTCTACAATTGAAAGCAAATCTAGTTGGATGCAAAATAAATTACTTTTTTGTTTATTTTTTTTTCTTTCCTTCAGTGTTCACTGTAAAATAGTACCTGCTGTAGGTAAGGGTCTTGGGGTCTCTCTCAGATCCCTAAGGGGATGTTTTGCAGACAAGAACCAGAGGAGGTAACCGAGATGTCTAGGTAGAATCTTACTGGTTACTTAAGGGATGCTGGGCTTTATTCTGACAAGATAAAGCTGCTGAAGAATTAAAAGGATAATGATGGGATATGGTTTCTACTGCCACCGGATGGAGACCGGTTCAGAAGAGGCCCAAGCTGGAGAGGGAGCAGCCAGCTAGGAGTAAGGATGTCACAGGAATCCAGGAGACAAGGTGGTCGTCTGGAACTGAGGGAGTGGTCGAGATGGGAAGACGGTGGTCCGTCAGAGTTGGCACTGGCAGAACTTGCTGGTGAGCCAGATGGAGGGGGACAAGAACAGGCAATTTCCAAAGATGATGCCTAAGGAATTTCTTGTTTCCCAAGGAAAGTCTTTCTTGTGCTAAAAAGGAATAAAATAATTTGGAAAGAAAAGGAAAAGAAAAAATTGCTAACCTTCACGATAATCTCTGTCACATAAGATCATATTTATCCTCAACTGGATGCAGCCGGGGACTGAAAACTGTAGTTGAGAATATGGTGCACTGCTTATTGTTTCTAAGGCTCCTTCTCTCAAACTGATCCAACAGTCAGTCAATTGCTGTTTTCTTTTTTAAAATGTGTTCTGCAGAGGCTGTTCAGGGATAGAAACTGCTGTACATTTGGGGGTGACTAGGAAGATTTCAGCTCAGGTACACAATAAAAGAACAGCTATTGTGGGCAATGCCTGTGAGTTAACGGGAAAAGCAGATGTTACATTCTTGTAAGTAACAAACAAGAAATCACAGCTGGGAGATTATCAGCCTGCTTCAGCGAAGTTTCCCTTTGGGGGCCTACTTGGAAATCCTGAAGATGAGCGCCCGTGTCATGCCTGGGAGCTGACATTTCTGACATCCATAAAAACCACTCATCATTGCACCAGTGATCTGCCCTCTCGAATAGGTAAGACTCAGTCCCTGTCTCTCATGTGGGTTATGAGGACGGGTGTATTGTACCCCACAAGAGTATTCTAGGTTTATACAAGACCTTAGGGGTGGTGATGTCCCTCAATATCTGTGAATGTGTGCAGTGATGTCCTCTGGGGATTCTAGGAAGTGCACAGAGCCTAACCACAGCAGCGGCTCATGGAGATGCCACTGGATTCTGACAATGGTCTGAGTGCCATTAACCAAGCTCTTGGAACACAGAAGGACCCTCACAATCACAGCCAGATGTCAAGCTCGGGATGTTTCATTCTCAAATTATAAAATAGTTTTTATTTCTATCCTTATGATTTGGCCTGCCAGTCAGGTTGACTGGAGCAAGCACATAACTAACTACTTCCTTTACAGACTTGGCCCTAACTGAATGTCACCTACTTGTGGTTTCACTGGTCTTCAGCACTTGCACCCCAGCGAAACACAGACACCTCATCATACTAATCCTGGGAGTTTAAAATGCACCTAAAGATTTGAATAAATTTTCTTATTTACTCCCTAAGCTCTGGTTTTCTGTTTGTTAGTTCTGGACTCTGTTGAGGAAAACAAAACAAAACAAAAATAAACAAAAAATCCCTCAACCAACCAAACGTATGAAAAAAATTAAAATACCTCACTCTTGAGACATTTTAACAGGAATGATGCCAGAGTCTCATTTCTGTCATCAACCATACGGTCTGCTTCATTCTTATTAGACACAAACAAGAAAAAGACGCCCCGGTTCGTGGATGGGGAAACTAAGTGTTACAGAAGTTAGCTAACCTTCTCTAAAGCACTGAGTGAAGAGCTGACATTTGGCTCTCAGCCTGACCACTTCAAAATCTTGCATCCCCCCTACACACATCCAAGGCAACCCCCCCCCCCCCGCCCTGCACCCACTGAGAATGCATCTCTAAATGGTATACATGTAGACAGGCTCACTCCCCTGCCTCCCGCCTTTTTGATGGTTCTCCTTGGAAGTTATGACTCCATAGATGTTAATCAAACTGCTGTGTTTCTGAACCAGAGCAAACACTGCCCTTTGTAAAGAATGCCAGGCCTATTTTTATAAGCACAGAACCTTGCCTTACATGACTGACCTTCAAGAAATCTTGTAGTCTGCAGTAGCCTAAAGGTATGACCGCAATTTTAATTACCTTCTTGGCACTCTCCCTACAACATATAAAAAAATCCCAGAATTGTTTAAAGATTAATATTTAAGTGGGTAGGACCCCTTTTGTCCTGTGAAAGCAGCCCTAATGGCATTTAAAAATATATTACATGAAAGCAGTCATTCAGAAAAGGAGGCTGTTAGGCCTGGTGGTCAGAGGTAGGCTAGCAACCCAGACACTCTTGGCCCTGAAAGTCAGTCTCTGCTCAACTGCTCAGAAGACCTCCATTCATGGGCTTTCCACTTTCCAAACACCACATATCAGTGAGCCCCCAAACCACTTTGAACATTTGTACAAACTTATTTTCTTTATCCAATGTGAACTAATTTAAAAAACCAGCATTTTAAATTTTAAAAACATAAAATGAAGCCATCAGATGGTTGAATCAATCCAAAGATCCCTTCTAAATTTTTTTTATGTATTCACATTGAGGACAGCACTGTATTTCCCAGTCTCTTCCAGAGATCGGGCATTGAGCAAGGACTTAGGGAAAAAAAAAACTCAAAAGAATAAAGCAAACCTCAGTCCAGCTTTGGAAGTTATGTGGAGGTGATTTTCATTCCTGTTGACAGTAGAGGAAAATGAGACTGAGAGTTAACTCAAGGTGTCTCAGCGGTCCCTGGCAGGGGCCCAACTCTCCAGCAGGGAGGCAGTTGGTTTTTGAGGTGGACATAATCGGAGCATCACTATTCCTGTGACCATGTCACGGAGCATTCATTAGTCAGTGTCTCCGCCTCTGCTGTGACTGCAGTAAATCACTATCATGCTAACTGTTTCTCAAACCCAGTGGACTTGGGAATTGAAACTAAACCAACAGTGAAAGGTAATCTGGAGAGGTAACACAACGATTCATGCAGTATTGACTCTCCTTCTTAAATAAAGAATCTTGCAAACAAAGCAGCCGTTTAAAGAGCTTTCACAGGAGTGGGGAGTGATTTTTCAAGAGATATAAAGGCCAGGAAACAGCAAGGGTGAGAAGGCTGCCTGAGGCCACACAGAGGGGACATGTGTGGCTCGCATCTCCCAAGCCTGTCCAAAACCAAAACCAAACCAAACCCAGTTACCGTCTGGGGCCAGATGATTAGGAAGACTGCAGGAGATAAAAGATGAAATTTACTATACTTTTGTTATGTTTTAAGCCATCAGGTGTGGGTCTGGAGTACACCTATGTAATCATGAAGGGTGTCACGGGAAATCCCAAGCTTTTCCCTCGTGATGACCGGGCAGCTGACTCGGCACTGCACAATTCCCTACACTGCAGTGTCACAACGGAAAGAACTATTTCTTTAGGGAAAGACATTCTTTCTCGTGACCTCTGCGACATCGGAATGTGCTGACTTTGTCAAAGCAGAGGGTAGCTTGGTTTAGCATCCTTGAACTTTCTGGCTGTGTTTACTGGCAGATGACTAGGAGAAGTAACTTGTTTGGCGGTCAGTGGGGTGCGGAGTAAGGGCTAATGTGACGAAGAGCAAGCGTATGCAGGACCACAGAGATGCGTCCCTGAGCTCGGAGGAAGACCTGTGGCCTCCCAGCCTCTCGTTCTCAAAGTCATGGTTTTATTGTGGGTGACTAGGAAGGAAATTCCTCTTCTGACTTTAGACCTCAGCTCTTTGAGGTCTCTTTCGGAGCAGGCCCACAACAGCAAGATGGTGCTGGAGCCTCAGTGAACAGAGAGCATTTCAGCCCAGTGGAACTGAGACACATGTGGCCCTAGAGTGAATGCCCAGCGCTGCTCACTGCTCATTTATTCCTGGGGTCGCTCATTACCAAATCTATGTTGAGTGTGGTGTGTGTGCTCGGACCGACTAGAGTGCAGGGGTAAAGAAATCAAACAAGGCCACTTCCCTCAAGGAGCTGCCATTGTAAAGGTAGAGAGACAGTAAAGCCAGATGTGCTGGCAACATGTGCCACAAAGAGAAGACGGTGAGGAGAACCCAGAGTGAGGTTAGGTTGTGGCCAGTGAGATAGGCAGGCCGGTGGTGATGGACTGTCCAGGTAGGGAACACCTGAGCAGAGGGCCAGACCAGTGCAGGTTTTGGGGAGGATATGTCTCAGGGGGAGGGAACAGCAAGAACAGAGGCCTCAAGTGGGAGCGAAAAATACTCAGGCCAATCCCAGCCGTGCCAGTGTTCCACTGATAATACAAATGGGGATCAAAATACGCACTGGAATTTAAGTAAATTTATTACAGTAAAAGACAAATTACTATTAATCCTCTCTGTGAATATACTTAGCCTGCCCTTCTTGCTACTATCTGGGGCAGTTCTGGGAGTCCTCGTTTGTGTCTGTAAGCAGTGTTAGCAAAACTCCAGCGAGTGTTGCTGCTGAGTGCCACCCAGCGGAAAGGCAGGCTTGCGAAAATGTGGGTGTGCTCTCATTCACCCTGGTCGCTGGATCTGGCACCGTGCAATTTCTGGCTCTTCCTAAGGTCAAACGCAGGCTGCCTCTGGGCTCCAGACCTACGCGTCTCTGAGGGCCAGGAGCGGACATCCTCGGCCACAGTGAGCCACCTGTGTCTTTCTGTCCAGGGGAATCAAAACCCAAAAGAACTGATATCTCCTAATCTAAGAGATTCACATCCTTGTGTCTGCTGACAGAAGAAATATGTTCTCGGGAGCCAGTCTGTAAACAGCAGGGCTGTCCATGCATACTGTGGGTGCTCACAGGAGATTCCATGGGTTTTGGGGAACCAGAAAGAGGAACTGGATGTATTCAAAGATTCCCACAGAACCAGAGGCATCCTTTGTACCTTTTGCCTCCACCTGGGAGGACACTGCAGTACACCATGGTCCCTCGGTCCCTCCATTTTTCCAGCTACAGGGAAACTGGCTTTCTAGATAATTCCTTGTAAATAGTGGGAAGACTGAATGCAGACTGCCTGGCACCAAGGAGCTATGTGTTTGCCTCCTGATAAAGCTCTTTTCTCACAGCTGCCCTATAAGAAAGGAGACCCACGGACTGCAGGTGTCAGAGGTGGCAGTGATGATGGTAGTGTGGTTATTACATATAACCAATCGTTTTATGAGATGACTGACAAAGGAAAGGTGTGGCATGTATCCTGCAATAAGTGACAGCACTGAGGAGTCCCACCTGAAACAAGAAGTCCTGGGACCTTAAACCAGACAGCCCAGCTGCTTCAGTGAGATGTAAATGTATTATTAGGGCGACTAGGAGCACTCTGCTAACAGGTGCTTCTTTCTGCCAGCACTGATCCCTGTATGCTAAGGAAGAAGCAGTGCCACCTGCTGGTTCATAGCACACACACCTCACCCTTTCAGGGAGTTGGCCCCCTGCTGGAAGAATCATTGGGTGTTCAATGGGTCATTCCACAGGGCCCAGGCCTTCTGTCTTAGGGGGAGGGGTGCATGGTCAGACAAGTCCTGAGTGTCTGATACTGCACTCACATTGCTGGAAAACGAGTTCTGTGGTGAGATACATTATCACGTGTAAATACATGACAGTGAATAAAGCAACTCAGCATGCCCGTGGAAGGTGTTGATGCACAGAGAATTCAAACCCGGAACAAATATTGATTCCTGACAAACTGTGACCTTGTGCACACGGGAAAGGTTGCTAATATAATTCTCCTCCTGTTTATAGTGTGATAATAAGTTTCAGGGTTCATCACTACTGCTAAAAATTAATCAGCAGTGGCAGTGGTCACACTGCCTTGGTCTGCATTGTCTTCATTTCTGCAACCACAGCCAATTATCCACCAAGCCACCTAGCACGTACCAGGGGGACTGTGAAGGAGCAGGCTGACACCCACAGGGCACAGGCTGGGTGACCTTGCATCGTTTACTTAGACCCTCCTCTACAGTGGAATTTCTTGTGACTTTTCCCTTGGAATACAAATCTTTTCCCATATGGGGCCCTGTTCTGAGATGCCTGTCCACATT
Organism: Ctenodactylus gundi; assembly: GCA_004027205.1. Classification (NCBI taxonomy): domain Eukaryota; kingdom Metazoa; phylum Chordata; class Mammalia; order Rodentia; family Ctenodactylidae; genus Ctenodactylus; species Ctenodactylus gundi. The sequence continues at coordinate 392,549 of PVKB01000720.1, read as the reverse complement.
CCTCTTCCTCAAACCTTCTTCCATGTCCTTCCAGATTCTCTCTTAGCCACTCTGTACGCTCAGGCCATTTCTCCTTCTGGAAAATGTATGCATAGCGGACTGAGCCACGTTATGCCTCTGGTCCACGCTGTCCCTCATCCCAAGAGAGGCTGAAATACCCCAGCAGTAAACTCCAGCAGATGCCAGCACCACTTGCACAGCCGTGCAGAGGCCGGATTTGACGTTCCTTCCCCCTTGTGGAGCTTCTCATTGGGAAGTCATCATGAGACCCCCGCTGGGGAGCATGGCAGTGGGATGAAGCCTGACCTGCCCCTGCAGGTCCTACGTGTGCCTCATGGAGCCCAGCGTGGATTAATATCACTTGATGAGTGCAAACTGCTGCGCTGGGCCCACAGAACTTTGGGCTGGGTGGGTTAAAAAATTCCCAGTTCAATATTGGCAGTTTAAGGCACAGGATCACGCACTGCACTGCAGTCAATCCCCAGTCATAACACAAAAGTCATTTCAAAAGGAGAATGAATACTTGAGTAAGAGAGCTTAGCCTGGCTCCAGAAGCCAAGAGCCCGAAGCTGTGCTTTCCCTACTGGGATTTGCCACAGGCTCCACACAACTTCTGGATCTGCCCCAGAGTCTCCGGTCAGGGGCGTGAATTCTGAGCTGCTGGCAGTGCGGCCTGGACCAGTTGGACAGCCTTCTCTTGCCCAGGACTCCATTATCAGCCAGCGAGTCAGTGATGAACTCACAGGCTGCTTCATACATCAGAATTCCATCAGGCATCTGTGCCTTTATATTAGTGGTACTAATTTGTAGTTCCTACCATGATCCAGTACTGCTTCTATGTGGCTACTCTGGTAGGAGGGGGATGCCTGAGGGGTGTGAGCTTGGTCCTTTTATTAATGGTTTTGCTCCATGAGCCAGAAAGCTATTATAAGGATTCTGTAATTGCTGAGGGAAGCTCTTTCAACACAGATTCAGTAACAGGGCAAATTATCATTTAGTTTTTCACTGAGAAACCTGAAGCAGTCAGAAGAGAACTTCCACAATCTACCACTGCCACATCCTCCCACCGTCCCACATCTGCTTCCATGTACAGTCCGTTCTCCTACAGTGCGTGTTCTGTAACAGACACTACCTCATCCTTATCATGTTAAGTCGGCAGTGATGCCATAGTATGTGGAAACTGGATGGTTCATAAGTGATTTTAGCCCTTAGCATATTAATGCTTTGCGTCACCATATAAAAACAGTTGACCATGAAGAGGCCAAGGGAACAAACCACACAAGCCAAAGAATTAAGTCCTTTAGGTCATGCTGCATCAAATGCCCTTCTTGTCTCAGTGTCACAAGTTCTGCCTTGGTTGGAGATGCTTGCTATGTAACTCAGCAGCATCTGCTCTGTCTTGTGCCCAATTCTATCACAGTGCCTTCGTCCCTTCCCTGAAAGGTGAAGTCTTTTATTTATCAATGTATTTATTTATTATGTCTTTTGAACCATGCTAATATACATTATTTTTTTTGGATTGGAGATGAGGTCTCATTATGTTGCTCAGGAAGGCCTCAAACTCTGGGCTTAAGCCACCCTGACTCAGCTTCCTGAGCAGCTGGGACTACAGCACAAGCCACCGCAGCCTGCTCTGTGCTGACGTATTAACACTGGTGCTTTTGTTACTGCTTGGGGTTCACAGTTGGGAAGCTTTGGTCTACCCATCTTTATTTGCCCCATGAATTCTGTCATTTTACAAGCACAGATTTGAGGATGAAAACATTTTTAGGGGCATATTTATCACATTAAAGCTGGATGTCTCTATGCTGCCTTTCTGACACACACCTATAGCTCCTTGCTCTACTTGTGGTCTGTGTCTCATCCTCTTGTTCAAGGGCATCCACTGCTCTGGTATTTCCTCTTCTCATCGATTTTCTTATTTCATCAAATTTTCTTTTCTCTTAGAACATTCTGTCCAATACACACACACACACACACACACACACACACACACACACAGAGAGAGAGAGAGAGAGAGAGAGAGAGAGAGAGAGAGAGAGAGTTGTTACTTCCTCCAACGAAGAAATCATTCTCTTGATATCATATCTTCTATCAAACCTACTACTCTCAGTTTGTTCCTCCTCTTTTCCACAAAACTAGTTGTAAGGATTATTTATGCCCACTCCTTCCAACTCCTACCCTATTTTGCCTTAAGCATATCAGACACTGGGCTTGCTCCCCTCTTCTCAAGAAAGCTTCATTGTCAAAGCCACTAAGGAACCCAATAGTAAAGTCAACGGTCAGTTTCCATGCCTTTCTTCCCGGTCCACCAGCAGACTTGATGGAGCTGCTCACCACTCCCCTCTGGTCCCTTTGTTCATATGCCTCAGGCAACCATGCTCTTGGGTTCCCTCCTAGCTCACCTGTTGCTCCATCCCAGCTCCCTCTGCAGACTCCTCCTCTTTTCCCAACCTCTTCGTGTTGGAGAAATCGAAGGCTCAGCCTCGGACCTTTTCCTGTTTTCCCCCATACTTAGTCCTTTGGTGATGCTATCTTTCACTATGCCTAAATACTGACACTTCATACAAGCACGCACGCGTGTGCACATGCGCACACACATGTGCTCTCTGAGAGAAACCTTTTCTCTTAAAGACTCACACATTCAACTGCTTACTTAACATCTCCATGTTGTTGAGTACACGTTTCAAAATTAGCACGTCTAAAATTGTCTAGTGAGCAAGGCTAAACTAGATTTGCTAGTTTAGACTATCTTGACTAGACAAGTCGAAATTAGACTGTCTAGACTATCAAGTCTAAAACTGAAATTCTCAGCCCCCTTCCCCCTCTACTACTCCCGCAACCCTGCTCCTCCTCTCTGATGGAAACTCCACTGTTCCGGGTGCTTGGCCAAAAATCTCAGAAATTGTCTATGTTCATATCACATGTCAAACATGTCAGCAGGTTCCACTTTCAAAATACATCCAGAACCCCTCCACCTCCTACCATGTCTACTGCTGCCATCCCAGGGAATACTATTACTTTTCCTTTGCCTAAATAACTGCAAAAGACTACCATATATAGGCAAAATAAATATAGTCATAATGACTATACTACCTAAACTGATATATAGATTCAATGCAATTCCTATCAAAATACCTACAAGTTTCTTCAAAGAACTTGAAACAACAATTCTTAAATTCATATGAAACCAAAAGAGACCAAGAATAGCTAAAGCAATCCTGAGCAACAAGACCAAGGCAGGAGGCACTACAGTTCCAGACATCAGGCTGTACTATAAAGCCATAGTTGTAAAAACAATTTGGTACTGGCACAAAAATAGACAGATAGATCAGTGGAACAGAATTGAAGATGCAGAGACAAACCCAACTATCCTCAATCACTTAATCTTCGACAAAGGGGCCAAATGCATACAATGGAGAAAGGACAGCCTGTTCAACAAATGGTGCTGGGAAAACTGGACACCCACGTTCAGAAGAATGAATCTAGCCACACACCTGTCACCATGCACCAAAATCAAATCAAAATGGATCAAAGACCCAGACATTAAAAGCGAAACACTGAACCTCCTAGAGGACAAATTAGGCAAATATCTAAAAGACATAGTGGTAGGCAAAGACTTCCTTGACAAGTCACCAAGAGCAAAAGAAATTATCCCCATTATTAACAAATGGGATCTCGTCAAATTAAAAAGCTTCTGCACAACAAAGGAAACTATCTACAATGTAAAAAGAGACTGGGAAAAAATATCCACCACCAATAACTCAGATAGGAAGTTCATAACTAGAATATACAGAGAGCTGAAGAAAAGTAAACCAAACAAAATAAAGAATCCTATTGAAAAGTAGGCAAATAAAATGAAGAGGCAGTTCACTCATGAAGAAGTACAAGTGGCCAACAGATACATGAAAAGATGTTCAACATCTCTAGCCATAAGACAGATGCAAATCAAAACAATGCTAAGATACCATCTCATTCCAGAGAGAATGGCCTATATCAACAAGTCAAATAGTAATCAGTGCTGGAGAGGCTGTGGGGAGAAAGGAACCCTCCTGCACTGCTGGTGGGGGTGTAAATTTGTACAACCACTTTGGAAAACAGTATGGGGAGCTCTCAAAAGTCTAGAATTAAATATCCCCTTTGATCCAGCAACAACCCTCCTGGGAATATATCCAAAAGAGACCAAAACAACACATAACAGAGATATATATATATACCCATGTTCATAGCAACACAACTAATGATAGCTATAATATGGAAGTCACCAAAATACTCATCAACAGACCAACGGATACACACACTGTGGCATTTATACACAATGGAATACTATGCATCTATAAAGTCCAACAGCATGGAGGCCTTTGCAGGCAAATGGAAGAAGCTTGAGAACATCATGCTTAGTGAAGTGAGTCAGAAGCAGAAGGTGAAACATCGAATGGTCTCTCTGATATGAGAGACCCAGATCACAACTATTATGGAACTTAAAACGAAAAACAAAGTGAAACGGGGTAGGGTGGGGAGGAAGGAAGGGGTGGGTGGGGGCGTGCAAAAGGAGAGTGGGAAAGTACTTGTCACCTTGACAAGATACGTAGGTGCACAAAATCCTCAACTTAATTGCAAACCTTAAATTTTGCACTAATATATATCAATAAAATGGGAAAAAACTACCATATCCATATTTTCCCCCTGTAATCCACTTGCAATACAAGAGTTACAGTGATCCTTTAAATGTGCGATAGATTCTGTTACCTGTTCAACATTCTTTCAGTGGTTCTGAGTTAAAGCCAAAGTCTTTATGGCAGGCTTTGAGGGCTTTTCTGATCTACCTGCTGCCCAATCCTACTTTACCCTGCTCTCTCATTCTTCTCTCTGTTTCTACTCCAGGCATATTTGCTTTTCTCTGCCTTTTCTTTTACACGCATCTGCAGTTTTTTATTCATGTCAGGTACTCTCTTACTTGAGGGTCTTTGTACTGTTTTTTCTTTCGGCCTGGGATATTCCTTCATTGCCATTAAATATTTGCTTAAATCTCACATTCTTAATAAGGCTTGACCTATTTAAAAGCGTAAAACCCTTTGTCCCCCTCTTCCTGTACTGCCCAACTTCTTTATCCTGTTCTACCTCCCCCAACAGTTTTCACCTATAAAACAAATTACATCTGTTATTATTGTTATTATTATTACCTTTCTCCCTTATGACAATGTTTAGGTCCTATGACAGCAGAGTTTTGAGTCACTGACATTGCCCCTAAGTGCATTGGCACATTGTAGGTACACAGTATTTATTCTATGAGTGATAGGGCTTTACTACAAGGCAGTGTGTGTGTGTGTGGGGGGGGGGGTGTCAAAAATTCACCTTTCACTTGAGCCCCTTAAGCCCCACTCTGACAGATGGGCTGCAGTGGCACTTAGGATCTCAGGGGTTAGGGCTGTCTTAGAGCCACTGCCAACCAACTCCTGAAAGGTCTGAGTACTCCCATTCCTAAGTGAACAGTCATCTTGGTAAGTGGTCATTAAGGAGGCTGGAAGAGCTCTTCTCTCAAAGGTATCTGTCTTCCTTTTCATTCAAAAAAAGTCTGCAGGCTGTAGCATGACTCAGGACTAGGAACTGAGCAATCAGCTGTGACTCTACTGTGGTTCAAATTAGACCTCTGCTTGCAAGACCTAAGTTGTTCTTGTCATTATTATTGTTATACACCAAAAGTAGGATGTTAGTAGATGTGACAGTTAATCTTCTGGACTTGATTGGAATAAGAGATACAATGAGGTGTGTCTTACTTTTTCCTTGCTGAGACAGAACGCCCCAAATCCACAATTTTAGGAAGGAGACTTGTTTGAGTTTAGTTTCAGATCACAGTCCATATGTGGGCAGCTGGCAACGGGGCCAGCCATCACAGGAAGTGGGTAACGGGGTCGTGCCTTTGAAGGTAAGTGTTTCCTCTGCCTCTCCCCCTTCCTCCCTGCTTCTTGGCTGCCACGAGGCGAACAGCTTTCTGCCGTCATGCCCTTCCGCCCTAATATTTCTGCCTCGGAGCTAACTGATCATGGAGTAAAATTTCTTAAACATGAGCCAAAATAAACTTCTCGGCTTTTAAGTTGTATATGTCCTATATATTGTCCTAGCAATGGAAGGGGTGACTGATAAAGCTGACTTCCATCTACTTGGATTTGGGGGACTCTTGGGGGATCTTGCTTGGCTGGCCCTTGCCCATGTCCTGTAGAGATAAATTTCAGACACTACTTGGGCCTGGCTGCTCATTAGTCTCCATAATCCTTTTGTCTCAGGCTTTTATATGCTGATTCTTGGCCCATCTCACTAGGGACCCCTTGTTTCCTACACGTATCAGGAGGCAGTCTCAGGGTCCTTCTTGCTGCCCCAGCCCAGAGTCTAGTTGTTGTAGAGCTTCCCTACCCCCTATGCATTTTTTAACGCTTTGGTGAAGGCCAAATCCCTTTAGGCTTTGGGTGGGCACACAGTTAGAAGATGAGTATCATAAATTCATTCCAATGTGCTATTCCTGCCTCCCATAAATTTAGATTCTTCCTGTGTATCTACAGAATTCTGGCATTTAGCTTCAAAGTATTGTGCACCTCCACCAAGTCCAGATTTCACTCAACATACTGGTCAAACTATTAGAACACCTCCCAGTGGCTGTTCTGAACACATCGGATCCAGGATTGTTGCTAAGTGCACCACATCAACTAAATCAAATGACCTAAAGTCACATCCATATTTTCTCTGGTGTGACATTATGCATCTTTCTGTATTTGTTCAGATTTTTGTCAATTAGCAAAGTCGGGAATTCTGATGAACAAGCCCAATCTTCCCCAGGTCCCAGGGCTGCCGGGCTCTGATTTTTGGTACAGTCCTATAGGTAATGAGGTATACAGCACACAAAGAAAACCGGTTTCCCCTTGCAAGGGAATCCAGGCTCACTGTCCGCATCTTCCAGAAGCCAAGGAGACAGAGCTGCTTCTGCTGGTCCAGCAGGCCAAGAGGAGTTTGGTGAATTTTAGTGACTTGTGTCCCCATTCTAATTCGCATTGTGCCTGCTTTCCTGTCATGCACAAATTTTCTCCTAGGTTTCGCAGGAGACTGATTGAGGCTGGGAACTGTATTGATATAATTCAGCATTCACAGGATCAACCTCTGAGTTCGCTTTTTGGTTGTCACATTCTAATGGCTACCAGAAGTAAGAGATTCTCTTGGCACTGTCATAATAGTGGCACCTCCTACTATGCCTTAGGGCAATGTTTCTCATATTGGGCGTTGTTGACATTTAGGACCAATCGATTCTGCTGTAAGGGGATATGTTGTGCATTTTAGGATGTATAATAGCATTATTGGTCTTTATTCACCGGATTTCAATTCTATTTCTTCCTTCCAAGTTGTGGGAGCTGAAAATGTCTGCTGATGCTGCCACATGTCCCCTGGGCTGGGGACAACATTGCCCATGGATGAGACTTCTGCATGCTCTCAAAGAATGAGGTCTGTGGGAATGTTGCTCTTTTGTTCTGAGCTGTGAAGTTCTTTTTAAAAAAGCAGACAGCCCACTCCATAGTGGTTATATTCTCTGGGTTCTGGATGCTTTGTAATATGCTGGAGAGAATACAAGCATGACGAATTGTGTCATCACATTAGCATGCTATAACCTTTCTGTAACACTAGCCTGTTCTTAATCCAAGTAGAACACAGAACCAATAACAAATTTCCATTTTGAGGGGAGAGAGCAGGGTTTGCTGCTTGAAGCCCCTTGGAATAGCTATCTCCATATTAAAGTTCTAGCTGCTAACAAACAAATCTAGATAAAATGGAACAAATTTAAGATTAGTATATAGTTCTTAAGAGTTTTGTAGAAAGACCAGAGAGCCAAGCTTAGAGGCTACCCAGCCAGGAGCATCAGTGAATTCCCAAAAAGCAGAGTCCTAGCGACCATGTTGCCACACTTTGTACATACAGATGTACCTTGATACCCAGGCCTACAGTACAGGCCAGGCTCTGGTTAGAAAGCAAATTTTTGGTCTTATACTTTGGAGAGGTTAGATGTACCAGGCAGAAAATTTCTCAAACACAGGATGATTATTCAAATAATACTAAACCAGGTAAAAAGTCGAGCCACTGTGCAGGGTATTAAAAAATTAAATCAGCATACATCAACTTCCTATTTTCTCAAGTACTGGCTATAAGAAACACATCGAATTTCTACAAATGATGGTGAAGGGACATTTATTACTCTTTCTGAAGAACAACTGACTTCATTTTCTATCATGCTGAAGGACAGTGACTTCACATATGTTGTTATTATTCTCACCAACAGTTTACATAAAATGTGTCATATGAAATGTCTGGCAAATGAAAATTATTTTTGTTTCAATGGAGAAGAAAATTATAGGTCCAAAAATCAAGTTTATTATCAAAAGGTGTTGCATATAAAGGTTTCTACATTTCTAAAAATATGATAGGTAAAATATCACTAACCCTGTGTTGCCTGAGATACATGCCTGAACACTTTTGTTTGGAGACTGGAGGCCGATATGGTGGGATAGGTCTTTTCATATTTCTACAGAACACAAAAGTTCATGGTCTCTTAAAAATATTCATCAGCTGTTCTCTCTCAAGAACATTAAGTCTTTAATGTACAAAGGAGAAACTCTTCCTAAGAAATGTGCCAAGTGGCCACGCCTCCAGTCCGTGGAGGAAAGCCCAGTGCCACGAAGACCTCTGAAGACAACCGGATTCCTGAGCAGCTGACCTCTAAGGACCTCCATGTGGATTAGGGCAGCAAGCCAACTATATTCCAGGAGAGGGTGACTTATTATATTTACAGATGAAAGCATTTGTTTTTCCAAGACTAACTTTGTAGCATTCTACTGGCACCAGAGAACCAAACGGTGCTATTTGGTCTGAGCACTCCTGGTTCTTGGCTTCAAAGGACGATGACACTGCCTCGGCTGTGCCAGCCGCGTCTCCAGGATTCAAGCACTTCTTCATTCCGGGCTCACTGGTGTGGCTGCCCTCTGACTCCCCAGGGTTGGTGCTCCCTCCATAATCTCTAAGGAGCCTGTGATGATCTTCGCTAAGCAACAATACAATGGTTCCACGAACACACAGCACTCTGGGACAGACAAATGATCACTGGGATGAATACTTCTTTCTTTTGAGACAAAAAACAATCCTGCTTTATTTAAAATAGTTGTTTTTAACTTGAAATTTAATTTTATCTATTGAAATACGAGGATTTTTGATAATGAGATAGTGTCTTTCATAATGCATATTCATTAGCGTAATTAAGGAATCTCTAGTACAAATCTGCTTTAATTATCTATTTTTACTCTACTTAAAAGGCAAGCCTCAAAGTAATTTGTAGTCACATTCTAATAAATGACTGTATAGAGGAAAAGCCAAAAGACAGACTGCTACAGCATTAGCATATTTAAGCAGGCAGGAGACCGACGGCAGAAGAAAGCCAGCAGGGACAAGTCGGGACATGAACAAAGCGACGACACGGGGACCACAGGTGAAGGGAAGACCTGGGCAGCTTTCTGAAGAGGGTTTGTTTACTCGTCATTCAGTCCAAGTCTAGCAGCGCACAGTGTGTAAAGATGGTGGTAAAGAGCTACCTGCAGTCCTGTGAGGACTTACTGAACACCGAGGGAGAGGTAGGTAGAGTTAAAGAGGAAGCTGGGCATGGTGGGACATATCTGTAACCTCAGCACTCGGGAGGCTGAGGCAAGAGGACTGCTGTGTGTTTGAGGCCAGCCTGGGCTGCATGTTGAGTTCCGGACCAGCTCTGAGCTACAGAGCAAGACTCTGCCTCAACAGGAAAAAAGAAAAAGTGACAAAGGCTACAATCATGACACAAAAGAGAGGCCTGGACACACACGGGGTGAGTAACACACCTGCAGGAGCAGAGGGAAAATTCCCTGAGAGTGGGATGCCTCTGCTGTGTGTTAGAGAACAAGGAGGTGCAAGCCACAGTGATAGGAGGAGCTGGGCCAGGGCCTATAGTGGGAGGCCGAAGAAGTGAAGCAGAGGTGCAGCGACTGCCGTTCAGCATGGCGGGTGGAACAGAGGGTGGTGGGCAGGGGAAGAAGTGAGGCAGAGCTCAGCTTGGGATGTGCTCACTGCCCAAACACCACCAGTGCCGGCTCCAACAGACAGCAGACACGCAGCCAGGAGGTAGGAGAAAGGCCAAGGCTCAAGGCAGAGCCACAGGAGATTTTAAGGGTAAATGGTAGAGAATGTCATAATGGCAGATGGGATCATCGAGGGTGGTGGTACAACGAGGAAAAACACCAGGGAGGAAAGACTTAATGTTTAAGGAGAGGCAGGAGAGGGGGAGTTCTGAAAAACGATATCCTAGAAGAATGTATGGACCATAGTGATGTCATGAAAGTCAAGGCAGCATGCTTCAAGAAGTGAATGGTCTCTATGGTGTCCACTGTTAGAGCACTAGTACGTGACCAGGACTGTAACATGTCATCAGGGAGGCTGAGGCTGAGGACAGTGACCCTTGTTGAGGGCAGGAGCCAATGCTGGTCTGCTGGAGTTGAGCAGAGACTAGAAGGCAAGGAAGCAGAGATATCAAATGTGGATGAGAAATTCAGTTTTTGCACAGGTAGGAAAACAGGCCAATAGCTAGAAAGCCAGGAGTTAAAGGGTGAGATGTGACGAGCTCTGGTAGCTTTCACTCAGCTGCCATTGGTGTCTCCGAACTGTACCACATACACATCTGTTTCACTCACGTTTGCCAGGGGGTAGCAGTGACTTCCTGACAGAGGTCTCACTTCTGTTCTTGGTACCCATCCCGCTCTTTTTCCTTGCGTCCATTCAAAGAGTGGACATAGATGCCTGCGAACTCTCCAGACATTTTACTGTACTTCAAATGACTCTAAGCTCCTTCCCATGGCATTCAAGCTCCTGTGTCACCTGAACTCACTACCCATCCGGCCACACTGCTTGCCCCCTTCCCTCTCCCTGTGACCTTCCTTCAGGTGCTCCAGCTCCCTGTGCTACTTCTCACCTTGGGACAGTCGGTGCTGGTGTCCGCTCTGCAACTGGCATTCACTTGCTCCGCTTTCTCCTCACGCGGCTCTCAGAGCTCAAGCTTTACCTCCTTGCGCTCTCCAGTAAAGCATCCTGTTTTACTTCCTGCATCACACTCGCCATGATCTGGTGTGATTCTGTGTTTTTATTTATCAACAATTTACCTTTCTGCACTGAACCACACACGGGCCTTGCCTGCTCCAATCGCTGCTGTACCTGCAGGACCTACGCAGCACAGGGAGCACACCAGCACCTCCGGCACATCTGGGGAAGGGATGCCTGAGCCTCTGGAGAGGACGAGACCAACAGGCTGAAGGTAAGAATGAGAAGTGGGCGGGGTGCGATCCTGGAGGGGAAGGAGAACATGGCTGGCCAGGGCAGAGAAATCCTTTCTACTGAGGACAGGTGGGGTTGTACGCCAAGGGATGGAACAAGAACACATATCACGTATGATAGAAATACATGGAGAATATTTAAATTAAAATTATTACAATAAAAGACACATTGCCATCAATGCCGCTCACAATACTCCTTCACACGTCAACTGCACTTTTCCTATTGTTCTTCTCAACTCTTTTTTCACATCGTGTGTGCGAAAAAAATGGAGAACATGGCTGCAGGCGCCGTCCAGCAGACAGGGGGGCTCAGGAAAGCGTGACGGCGTGTTTTCACCCACTTCACCCACCAGGCCTGCCACGTGGGACTTCTCGCTCTTTCCCAGAGTCAAGAAGACCAGGGAAAGTACACTGTTTGAATCAATTCATGACATTGAGGTCTCCACGTCAATGCAGCTAGACACTCACATAAGAGACTTCTACAAGTAACACAGTATCAGGAGTGACAGGAGAAATGTATTCCAAGCGAGGGGGAGGATTTTGAAGGAGATTAAGAGTAATGGGTCATTTACTATAACTTTAAAAAATTTAAACATTTACCATATGTTCTGATCTACTTTGAACAACATCTCATAAAAGAGCACATAAAAAATACAACTACAATATTAAATGAGTTACAACCTTTTTACTCAGTGTATAAACAAAGATAGAAAGACCTTGATACTTAAGATGGAAAGATTATGAAAAAAATGAGTCCTCTGGGAAATGAAATTGTTATAACTTTTGGGGACTATAGTTGAATAATAATTATGAAAAATACAAAATATTTATAACCTTTGATCCAGCAATCTCACCTCTAAGAATTATCTTAAGCAGACTAGCATAACAGCAGTGATACTGACGATGAAAACTAGTAATTATTGAGTGCTTATTACTGTACATCTTAGATACTTTTTATTATTTATTATTTAACTCTGAATTATCCTTTCAGGTATACTCATTTAGCATTACCATTTTGCAGATAAAGAAACTGAAGCAATGTAGTTTTAAGCAAGTTAGCCACAGAGTAAGCTTGAACAACTGAAAAAATGTTCAGGGCATTGCTCATCATTGAAACAGAAAAAATGAGAAGAATCTACACATTCATTCATAAGTTCTGGTTATATAATGGTACACATATGTAACATTCTACTATGGTAATCGTTGAAAATTATAATGTACAGTGAAACTGATCAGACAGGAGATTCATGATGTACTGCTGAGTGGGGAAGAAAGGCAGGTTTCAGGACAGTAAGTTAAAAAAAAAGAGAGAGAGAATTATCTCCATGTTCATCCATAAATACTGGTTACGTAGAGATACTCGCACATAATGGAATACTAGGACAGTTATTGAGAATTTATAAGGTACAGTCAAACTGATCAGAGAGGAAATTTATGATTTACCATTGAGTGGGGAAGAAAGGCAGGTTATAGTACAGTAAATTAAGGATCATTCTATTTATGTACAGTTGAAATGTGTCTATTTATGTGTATGCACAGGGCAAGATGCTGAGGAGACATTCTCCAACTTACCAGAAATTTGTCCAAGTAATGGAGAGACTGAGAAAGTAAAAATGACCTGAAGGTCTGCTACTCAAAGACTAATGTTTTTGATCCATGTTTTCCTAAGCATCCTTCCACGAACACGAACACACACACACACACACACACACACACACACACACACACACACACACACGGGTGTGCACAATTTCTTACTAAGAAAGCTACTTGGGAATTCTGAAGTAACACTTCCCCATTTGTATTCCTCTGCACACTAGAATGTGAGTGCTCTATTTTGCAAATGAACAGGCAAAATAAGACGAGAAGTGGACGGCCCAGGAAGCCATACATTATCAGACCGTGGACCACAAGACGCCTTAACTGCCCTGACCGCCTCATACATGCCCTCCGTTCCAAGCAGCCACTGTGCTCACTGGCCCGTGAACATGCCTTCTGCTTCACTTAAGAATATTACTGAACATCTGCATGTAGAAACATAAAATGATTTGTCCTTTTAAATTTTCTCTAAATTTAACTGCACTGAAATCCCGCTTCTTCCCTGAAACCATCTCAAGCCATTTTTTGAATTGTTTTTACATACATGAATTCCACATTCTATAAAACATTAGAAACATGGTTTGGGGAATCAACAACCACCTACACCAATTTTGGCCTCTTTCCTTCCTTCTTACCCTTGTGCTATGCCCCTCTCACCCCCATCACTCTCATAGATTCACCCTTTCCCAGCAGTCCAGTGCCCCTCTTTCTACCTTGTCTCCCTTGTTAGTGTCTTTTTATGCCATTATTTTGTGAATTTTTAAGAAGGACACCTATCTGTAGTCAGTCTTTTGTGTTTAGTCCATTTCACTGAACATTACTGACTCAAAGTAGTTCCATTTTCATTCAAATGCTTCATATCTGTCTTTCTTTATGGCTACATAGTGTTTCACTGCGTATGGGTACCCCATCTTTATCCATTCTTCTATTGATGGGTACATAGGTTGTTTCCAGGATTTGGCTATTAAGAATTGTGCTGCTATAATCATGGGTATGTCTTTTTGATATGTGGACTTTATGTCTTTTGGGAGCATGCCCGGTAGAGCAGTAGCTAGATCAAGTGGGATTTCTAGGCTCAGCTTTCCAAGCCCCTTTTCTCCCTTTAAGTTGAGCACATTAAATTTCAAATTCTGTTCATGTGTTTCCCCGGTTGTATCTGACAGAAAGGCTCAAATGCTGTATTTCTTCTCATTTCCTCACAGTGGTTTACATCCGTGAAACAGTTAATCTTAAAATGAATTAACAGAGGAAGTAAGAGAGCCGAGAGCACATATCGCATGCCACCCGGGTAATCATGTGCCTGACAATCTTTAATTCTAGCTACATGTTCTTCCTAGAAAGCTCTAGTTCTGCATTACATACAAAGCCGACTATTTTGAACAGGTTTATTGACCCCTTGTATTTTTTCTTATTTTTAACTAACACAATTCCCCACCTCTTTCAATTTCTATCTATAGCCTTAACCTCTCAGTAAGCACAGGAGAAAAGTTACACGTACTTAGATACTTTCATATATCCTCACCTACTTCCCAAAAGAACTTAAAGTGGTTCACACTAAGAGACTTGGGTAAGAGCTAGCACTCTGTATGTTTCCCAGGTGTCCATCACTGTTCTAAGAGTTTTAAATCTACTGAATTTTCCAAACAATGCTACGAGGTAGGTATTATAATTTAAAGCTGTGCACAGAGTGGTGAGGTGGTCTGCCCATGACTGAGCAACTGCGAGGTGACCAGGCTCAGAGAACAGCTCAGGCAGCCTGGTTCCAAGGCCTGTTATCTTAACCAGTAAGTTATGCTACATTGTCTATGTAAAACCTCAAACCATAAAGAATCAAAAGTCTGATCCCAAAGGTTGGGGCAGGCAGCCACGAAGCTTGGTCACAGGAAAAGGAAAAATCTTTTACATTTGAATACATACATGTTGAACTGGCTCTACAGAGGCACCTGAATTCTGCAGGAATTCTTGACTATTCATCTTTCCGATTTTCAGGTAAATATTTAAATTTACTGGCAGGCGTGAGGACAGTGAGATCTATCACTGTCTCAATTACTTTGAATAAAAACCAAAACCAACCTGAAGAAAGTCAAGCTGATATAATTTACCAGTGTGTAAAGGACGGTTTACTCCCCACCCCACAAATCATAGAGAGTTCTAAAATAAGCAGCACTAGATTTTAAGTCAGACAGTCGTTTTCCTTCTGGAAGGTTCTAGGTTAACTACATGTCAGTGCTCACCCACATTAGTATCTCATCACGAACAACCAAGTTCAGCTCAAAGGCTGTGGCTGTCAACTCTGGCCGCACGGGAGAGCTCCACTGGCAGCTTGGCAGAAATAGTGCATCCAGGTCCTTCCCTGGCCAGATTAAAGCGGTGGGGAGTGGTGAAGAATGGGCAAGAGCATTCTAAAAATTCTCCCGGGATGACTTTAACATAACCTGGGGTTGCAAAATCTTCAGGGGAAGGCAATTTTGGTCAGGCAGGTGTTGAAAAGATGTATTACAGGTACTGCCAAGAAACAGAGGTACTGGGTAGCAGAACAAAAGCTAAGCAACCGGGCAATGGGGATGTGGATTTTATGGTTTTTTATGGTGATTCAAAAGAAGTGTGGAGCACCTGGCTCAAAAGATGCAGGGCAATAGCTTTTATTTGGGCTTAGACATTGAGCCAAACTTAAAGTTTCCTCACAGAACAATTAACCTTAGCACTGACCTGTCTCTACTCAAAACACATTAAAAAAAAAAAAAAAAAAAACAGTGGCACACTACTTACACAGCAAGCTCATATGGTTCACATTGTCAGGTTTCATGGGATGCCCAGCTGACACAACTCAACCTGAATTAATCTCTCGCTCTGTCCACTCACTGTGAATGTAGTCTAGGCTCCTTTGTCAACTTAAATGATTAAAAAAATGTAGCTCAAAGCTTCAAGGTTTAAACTTCTCAAAGAAATACTTCAATTAAGCCACATTCTCTGTGGTCCAAGTCGGAAGCACTGAGATGAACAACGTTCTGCATTTCCATTTACAGCCAATGACGGTCTTGTCCATTCTAGTTCCTGAACATTCCTTTGGCAACAGATCTCTAGATTTGGCCTAGCCGCTGTGTGAACATGAGGAAGTTAATGTCTGTGGGCCTCAGTTTATCATGTGAAGAGTTGGAGACTCGTATTATAGAAGGTAAGTTTTTTGAGAGGATTAGGAAGAGATATGTAAATTTCCTGGCCTAGTAACTAAAATAGATTTTTTTCTGAATAAAATGTATAGTGTAGGATGATATGGAATGATACTTATTTCAATTATAAACTTCTGACTTGAAATCTAAAAATTTAAGCTACAGAAAATCTAGGAAATTACTACAATGCAGTCAGCCCTTAAGAACTAGGATATATTTTGGTTAAATGCCTAGAGGCTAAAACATTATGGAAATAAATTCAGCAACCTACCTTTCCATTTCTTTTAGAATGCTTTTGATGTCTTTTCCTAACTTAAACTTTTTCCCAAATGGAATGTCAGAAATAATGATATCAACACTTTCTGAAGGTAGTGGCAATTCTGAAATACAAAAATCAGAGAATCCTATTACAACAAGATCAAATATTTACAACCTAAATAAGGAAAACTAAAGCACACAGAATTATTTTTCATGGTAAATAAAATACAAGGTTAATGATATTGTTTCTATGAATTATACAATCCTGGAATGCTTTTGGAGCCACTAAAGATAAATGGTAGTTATTGCAGTCTGTTCCTTGAAAAATGGTTTTTGCGGTATGATAAAAGATGATATAAATTCAACAGAATTTTAAATTAACCAGAGAACACAATTCTCTAAATATATTACATGCAGAGAGATCTGCCAGGTCCAGAAAGAAATATATTAAGTTGTCTAGAGAAATTTTTACACAATTATATTCTATAATTTTCATTTCTTTTTATTACATATAAAATTTTGCATGCTAGACATAGTTACTCTTAAGGGAAAAGATCCACAGCCTTCACTGAATTTTTACAGGGAATTCAAAAGATGAAGAGTATCTACATAAGTCCTAAGCCTATAGAAAGGCTAACCAATTAACAATCAACATAATGAATACTGTCATTAAAATAAATGTAGGTCTGAATATTAAATCTAAATTTGCTTCTTAGTACTTTCTTCTCAGAAGTTACACAATACCCACAATTTTTGATTATACACTTTTCACTTCCTATTTCTTTTACCTCTTATCCATTGTCTAAATTAAATTAGATATTAATAAGGAAGATATCATGGTTTTCTGTCTTTCTTTCCTTCCTTTCTCTCTCTTCCTCCCTCTCTCCCTTTTTCTTATCTTTTCCTTCCTTCCCTCCTTCCTCTCTCCCTCCCTCCCTCCCTCCCTTCCTTCTTTCGAGATAGGATCTTGCTAAGATGCCCAAGTTGGCCTTGAACTGGACATCCTCCTGCTTCAGCTTTCTCTGTGATGGAATTATAGTTGTGTACTACCACACGCAGGTCAGTTTTCCTTTTAAGTAGTATATAATTCTGTAAAATGCAATAAAGCTTAAATATTCTTCATCAAATACCATGTAAGTTTTGGTAGGAAATTTAAAAAAACAACAAGAAAAAAAAATCCTGCAATGCGGGAATGTGAGAAAGTCTAATGACTACTTGCTATTGCTCTTCCAGTGTTACCTCTAAGTCAGATTAGCAAAAAAGTAGATGTTTAAAAAAAAAAATAAAAGGGAACAGAACAACATTCTCTTAAACTTAGCCCAGGGATTCTTCTTGAATTTTTTGTTTTCTCTTTTCCAGTGTTGGGGATAAAACTCAGCAGACTAGGGGAGATTTCTAATACTGTGCCGGCAACAGCCCACCCAAGTCACAGTTTTACCACATGCGCGTAGCTTTAGGGTTCTGGTGTAGGACATACCCAATGGAGCACAATTTCTATATTTTTTGCAAAATGACTAAAGACAGTGAAGGAAGTCAGTCACGAGACGTTTTACGTATAGCGAGCTTCACAGTAACTTATGTGTCTAATCTCAAATCTTTCTTTGGCCTGATACTACGCACATACGGTGCTTCCCATGAGTTCACTAATCCATTTGTCCAGGTAGGCTATTATTCACTTTAGCCTGCAGTTTCCTATTCTGTAAAATATAAATTTTCTAAACTGTGTTATAGATAATTTTAGAAGCTGAAGGATAAAAATTAACACTAAAGAGACTAATTTTTTTTAAAGTTTTAGAACTAAGCAATGTTGTTTCCAACTGAGCACGAGATGATCTAACCCGGCAACCTTTTGCTTTGCTTACGTGTGTGGAGCAGTGTGGCGTCCGACAGCCTGTGTGTGGCTCTACTGCTAGCTGTGGGGCTCTGCAGATCCCTGGACTCAACCTGGGATGGAAGGATGGGCCAGGCTACTTTGTGGCCATGACTTCTATTGTCTCCTATGATGTCTACAGAAGTTGACAATTAGACGGAAAGCAGGCAGGCCAGAATCCATTAAAGAGCTTGTGGAATCCACTCCTCCCTTTCCACTCCCGCGAGGTCCCTGAAGGCCTTTGCTGGGCAGCTGCTTCCAGGGATGCTGCTTTCCCACTCTCCTTTCTTCCAGTAGTGGCTCCCCCAGGCCCATGGCACCAGTATCACCTGTGAACTATGGATTACAGAGCCTGGACATCCACTGGAGGGCTGCTGCAAAGCACCCACGGCAGACTATTGACGCAGTTCTTCACGCAGAAAACTCCTAAACAACCCCATGAGCATCTGACCCATAAGAGTCAACACACACTAGAGCCTTCTAAATTATTAACTGCTTTGAACTGCTTGTGAACATTTTGCTTGTAACTAAGGAGATAAGATTCCAAAACAGAAACAGCTCAACAACGCAAAAAAACTAAAAATCATTTCTTTTTTACAACGTGGCAGGAATGGTTCAAGAACATGAAAATTAATTAGTTTAAAAACACTGGTTGGTATGAACAGAACTTCAAATTTTACTTTTCCCTGAGAAAAGGAGGTAAAAATTGCTTATAACCCAAGACTATGACCGCAAGATATCTTCTTTCCCATATGGGGTTTAAGAACCTTTAAGAATCTTTTTAATAAAAAGAATTGACTGATTTGAGGATTTTTTTTTTTTTTGAGACAGTCTTGCTATATTGTCCTGGCTGGCCTTCTACCTACTCTGCAGTCTGGGTTGGTCTTGAACTTGCCATTCTGTATAAGTACTGGGATTATAGGCATGCACTACCACACTAGCCTTGACTGAGGACATTTACAAAATTGGGCACATTTTCCCCCTACTTTGTCTCCTTGTATCTTCTGATGTTATTATTCCCAGGACCCAGGATTGTAGCACTTATGTCCTGTCACACAATAGTATTTCCCACAATTGTTTACACTTAGTTCTATATTTGCATTAATTCAATCCTTATCACCAGTCATTTT
The DNA here is from genome assembly GCA_004027205.1 of Ctenodactylus gundi. Classification (NCBI taxonomy): domain Eukaryota; kingdom Metazoa; phylum Chordata; class Mammalia; order Rodentia; family Ctenodactylidae; genus Ctenodactylus; species Ctenodactylus gundi. The sequence goes on along the minus strand of PVKB01000720.1, from coordinate 373,141 downwards.
GCCCCAATTTTCTGTGTTCCTCAGCTGACTCATTTCTTGATTGTCCAGATTTCATTAAAAATTTCCCTCAAAGAGAAATGTTGCCTCTGAGATTTTTCATACTTGAAAATGTCTGCACACATTGATGTTCTGGTTGGGCATCCTATTTCTTTAGAAAATTGCTTTAGAAACCTTGTGAACAGACTCTCAGAACTTTGTAAAAACATCACTCTTTTGACAATTGCTCTGTAAGTCTTTCTTTCCATTGTGGCCCAAATCAAATTTGAAGTTTATGGTATTAGATTATTCCCTTCTCTTGTTTAGTTGCTGCTGACAAATTTTTTTCTTCCCATTTGTCATCTTTTTTTCTCATTTTAATTAAGAGCAGGTGGGTACAGACCCTTCACTGCAACTCTCATCTGCCAGTTTAACCCAGAAGTCTGTAATAATTAGTCTTCAGCATGCAAGATGTAGCATGCCATCTGGATTGGGTCACCATATAATCCAATGCTCAATCAGAAACACTGTTAAGAATGAGAATGCTAGAAATAAAATTGCATATTGAAATACTTATCCCATAAACTGGGTTATTATGGGCAGCCCAAAATCAATGTGTCAGTGCACAGTGAGGCTTTCCCTGCCTCTGTTTGGTTTGAAGCTTTTCTGAGCATTTACTAGAAGACTCCAGCAATTTTTTTGCCCCCAGGGTCTTGTCCTGTAGCTTCCTTGGCCCCCACCCGGGGAGCTGGGTGTTGCCAGATGCTCACGTGAAGACTGGAAAACACCCTCAATTTCTCCTTTCTCTGGTCCTGTCAGCACGTGGCCAATCTGAGCTCTTCAGTAGCGCTGATTCTCTTCTTGGGGGACCAAGAGCTTCTGAGAAAGAGGGCATGCTCTGAGTGGTTCCCTTCGGCTGCTGCAGGTTCACTCATAGAGACTTGGTGGTTTTGCTCCGTCTCCTCAGATCCACAGATAGCAGAGTGACCTAGGGTCCTTCGTGTGCATGTCAGCCACCCATGATTCTTTCAGGCTGAAGGCCCAGCCAGTCTGGGGTTTGGTGAGACACCTCCTGACAGGACACCTCACCACAGCAGGATGCATCCCAGTGAAGGGTGCAGGCAATGCACTTTTGTTTGCCTGGCCTGTGGCTGTGGATCTTCTGGACCCAGTGTCTGAGCCATAATGAACCCACATGCAGGGATGCAGGCTCACGTTCCCTCGGCTGGATGCCATAGATGGCCCCTGCACAGAACAGCCACAAATTGTCTTTTTTTAAAAGTCCCAACTTTTAAAATATTAACATTAAAAGTAGTAAGAAAATCACTTATTTGTGGTATGTACTCAGATGCTGACCAGCTTCTTAGATGATGTATTAGTCTCTAATCCCATGTTATCACTGGTATTTTTCTGGATAAGAGTATTTAAAAATATGAACTTACTTTTCATAAAGTTGTGGTCCACACAGTTTCATTTGCATGTTTAGAAATGTTCTCTTAGGTTACAATGTTTATAGTTGAGAAAAGACTTTTCTCTGCTGGTGTGGAATAACTACAGAAAACAAAGCAATTCTGCTAAGTAGAGGACACTCAATTCTCAATTCTATTTCCTGTGTATGGAAACCGTAAACCCTGAGACCTCCATAAGCAGAGACATGCAATGCTGACCTGACATTACAGCAGCATTCACAACGATGTTTCTTCTTTCACAGGAAAAAGTCTCCTAAATTTCAGAGAATTGGGGGGAAAAAAAAGGCTGAGCTACTACTGGTATTGACTTCACTGATTTTCTTTCTGAAGCATCTGATGAATTTGACACAACTGGCAATGGTTAGCTTTAGCCCGGCTTCTAGGGAGCCAACATATCGACAGCCATTGGCTTCATCTTGTTTACATTCAATAGCAAAGCTAGAAGTGAATATGAGTAAAATTAATTTAGAAGAATAGCCATTTAACCTAAATGAAAAGTCATGCTTCAAAGATTGATATTTAAATGCATTTTCTTTGGCTTCATGTGATAAAGGGCTGGCTTTGGGCCAAGCAGCTCTAAAACAGCCACAAAGTTTTGAAGTTAATGCATAGTAGAGGAAGCTGTGAAGTACATTTGTTTCAATAGGTAAGTGACACTACCGTGGCCTGCAGAGCAGTCAGTAAATGCCTGTTGACATTTCATTCCAGTTATGTGTTCATCAGCATTCTGAAGAAGTGAAAACTCAGTTCTTACTATGTTATTAAAATGTACTTTTAAAGAGTTATTGCAGCTAAAAGAGTTAATGACAAAACAGAAGAGTTATTAAACAACATGATGACACCTTCCAATCCCACAGTACACACATAAGACAGTAAGAACCAGATGATAAGGCTCTCTAGTAAGGGCATGCAGACTGTCGATGGCGAGCTTCTCACCCCTTATTTCCAATATATCCTTCATGTACTCCCAACTGACCCATTTCCACAGCTTCTCTGACTCCTCAAACAGGCAGCCTGGTCACCTCATTCATCTATAGATTGACATGAACATAAAACACTTTGCTAGGACATAGGCCAAGTCAGCAAGGCAGGACAGGTGTGAGAGTTAAGACACAATCATGTGAAGGAAAATGCAACCTCCACATTACGGGCATTTCTATGTGTCTTGAAAAAAAAAAAACAGTTCTACTCTGAAATGTTGTTAATAAATGACACCTGGGAACAAAGTGCAGTTGTCTCCAGGAATTTTACTATCACGGCCGTGACGTGTGACAGGCTGTGGAATGTCTAACTGCAAGCACTAAAGGCATTCTTTTGCTTAGTTATGCATTTAAAATGGTATTTTAATTAGCCATAAACATATTTCTCTTGCTCAAATCTACATGTTACCAATTCCATCTTATACTAAGAATCCAGTATTTGTAGATTTAAAAAAACCTAGTTAGTGACTGTTATTTCCTAAGATCGCTTGTAACAAAATAGTCACTTGGTTCCAATTCCAAATTTTCATGATGATTAAAACTCAGGAATAAATATATACAACTTCTGATGTTAAATGATCAATTCTTTTTATACTACTAGAGGGTTAAAAAGCAAAGTGAGCATTCCTAAAAGGAGTAGAAAAACATTAAAGCACAGTCAAGAATATGAGATAATGATCTTATAGAAGCATCACAATGGAGGTGTTACTAAATTACCAGACATGTCTATGTTCACAGGAGTTCTTAATTCATGGTACATGTTAGGCACAATATTCCATATTCCACGTGTTACATAATAAATCATCACAAAAACCCCACAAAATAGGTGTTATCTTCATCTTGTAAATAAAAAAAAAATACAGCGAGATTCAGGGTATTTTTTGTTGTTGCTGTTGTTGAGGGCCACAGAGCAAATAAATAATGGTAAAGCCAGAATTAATATTCGATTTAAATGGGCCCTGAAGTCCAGGCATGCTTTTAACTACTATAGTAAAAAGGCATGAAATACTGAAATATGCTAGTATCTCTGAAAAGAGAATTGTGGGCTACAGCATTCTAAATTGTATGTATGACCGGCGCTCTTAAAGATAAAATCAAATTAGTGAAGAAAATAAATACTTCAGTTAGAATGTCAACCTCTAATATAGAGATATAGAACAATGGGCCAATTATTAAAAAATTCATATTGGCCCTATGTTAGAAACTAAAATTTAACATTAAAATGCATTGAGAAAACAGCTTAAGTGCTTTAGCCTCAACTCTAGAAAATTATCCTGAAAACAAGTAATGACATAACGTGAAAAACATTTTATCTCAATAAAGGTAAATTTGAATCAAACGTGTATACTTCCTAACAGTGTACATCGAGTGTGAAGAGAGGTTTAGGGAAGTGTGTACTGACCTCGCCTGCTGAAGTCTGGTGTGACCTGCCACAACTCCATTCTCATCCTGTGCTTCCGGGACACCCACCCACGCCATGTGCACTGGGGCCCAGCCCTCCTCTGGGGCTTTGGGTATAGTTAGTAAGCCAACCACCTCTTCCTTGGTTGCTACACTCTTCCTTTTTATCTGATCATTCTCTTTATCATACAAATGTGCTGGACTTGAAAGTTGCTCACTGCTCTAACATCTCTGCTTGGCTTGGCACACGGCTCAATGGCAGAGTGCTTGCCCACCACGCAGTGCCCTGAGTTTGCTTTCCAGCACTGCAATAGATCAATGAGTGAGTGAAAAATAACTAGCTTTCTTTACTTTCCCCCATGCACTCTAGAACCCACTCCAGTAGGCCTCTGTTCTGCTGCCCTATGGAGATAACCTTGGCCTGGTACAATTACCAGGCTCAGCTCACTTGCCACCTGGCAGCAAGTCCTCTCAGGACTCCCTCAGCCATCGCCATTCCTTGCTAGACCTGCACCTTGCAAACTCTAAGCACATAACTGTGCTTGGCACTCAGCCTCTTTCCCTCTGGTGGCTATACACATCCTGAGGCAATCTTGGCAATTTAAATGTTATCTCCATTGGGGTGCTGCTCTCCCCTTCACCCTCCAGATTTGCCACAGGGAGCTACCACCTTGGTATTTTCTCCATTAAGTGTCTAAAAGTCATGTGAAATCAAACAGGTTCAAACCTCTAACTTGTTCTCTTTTCAATCTTCTCTGTATCAGGACATGGCAACCCCATTCTCCAGCTGTGTAAGCTGGCAAGTTGCTATTCCTGTTCCTAGACTCCCACTCCACATCCATCCCAGCAGCACATCTTGATCTTTGCTCAACTCCATGAAGTTCGTCGAAGCCCAAATCATCAGTTTTCCTACCGGGATTATTCCAATAGCCTCTGTTCCCATCCTTCCCCTAGTGCAGAAGACTTACTTGGTTAGCTGGTGCGATAGGGAGCCCTCTCTTTTAATGGTACTTAAGGCAAAACTTGTATTTAAAGAGAAACTTTAAGAAGAAAGTGTGACAGAGGCCCCACGGGCAACTCTGTATTTTTTCCCTCAGGAATGCCGTGGAGAAGAATTCCAAGCCCATTTCTTAGGAAAAACTCACGAAGTGATTTCAGTTTCCTCACAGGACCAACATTCTTAAGGAAATAAGGATTCCTAAAAGCTTTATTTCAATCTAATCATTCCTTGTTTGCTCTGAAACTTGCATACTATATATAAAGTCCCATTAAAAAAATCTTGTTTGAAAAATTAAAAAAAGTAGTCACTAGCCACAAATACCTAAGAGATCTCAATCAACCACCCTCCTTTTAGGCTGCTTTATGAGGATTTTACAAAGTTAAATCCTAGTATTTTCTCTCACTGATATATTTTTCTATTATGACAGAAAAATTAAATGGTATTTTATTCCTCTTGTTTATAGGTTTGATAACTATTGACAGCCAACAGAACACAACTGTCTTAGCTGGGAACAATACGTGCTAACATCCGAAGGAGAGAGTTGTGCTATGGGAACAGGAAGGAAGCAAGGGGCAGCTTTGCTGAAGTTTACCATGGATGTTAGGGAAATGTTATCTCCACTGGACTCTATATGCTTGATTCCTGTCACATTTGTCGCGGTGGATTCATGAGGAGTAAACAGAGGGTAGTGGTTTCCCTGTATGTTGTGGTTTGCCCCAGGCCTTCCCAGCTTCCTGAAAATACTGGTTTGGCAAACTGGGGTGGTGGTTACCTTACTCCTGTGCACACCAGGGGTATCACCCAATGTGAGGCCAGAAAAAGTGAGCACATTCAGGAGATGCAATATGGTTTACCCAAAAGATACTCAAGTAATTTTTATTATTATACTTCTATCTTTACTTTAGGCTTATACAGTGTGATTTCTGGTTATGAAATGGTTTAGCTATAACACCATGGCTTAAAAAGGGATGCTTTAACATAAATGCTATGGGAACTATAAATACTGCCTCTCAATCATAACAATTTTGAAAAAAAGTTACAATATTGGAAATAAACTGGGTACTAGTCCCACAGATGATACATTACAGGGCATAAAAATTAAACCTTTCCATATAGGAAGTGATTCTCATTTTTATGTCTTACCTATAACAGAAATTTTGAGCAACTCAATTTTATCCTCAAGGCCTGCAGCTTTCAGATTGTCCCATGCACCAAGCAACTGCGAGTCACTCACGTCAGCACCCACATAATACCCATCCTATGGAGAAGAAATTCAGATTTTAAATATAAAAATCTTATTAGGTATTTTTATAGCCTAAGAAAAATAACCTACTTGCATTCTCTTAAAGAGTGAAAAGTAACAGATTTCCAAACTCAAAGCACATTTATTCTTTTAAAGTATTTAATAGCAAAAGAAAAATCTTGCTAAAAATTTAGAATATGTTAATATTCTGTAATAAGCCTAAAGAATTTGAGAATTAGTACAGTGCAAGTTATAACTACCTAATGAAATATTGTCACATTTTCCCAAAATTTTCATAAAGAGAAAAAGCGATTTAATTAACCTCTTATAATCTAATCTAAGTTAATTAACCCCTTGTAATCTTGACTAAGATAAATGACAACACATACAATTAAAAAAATAATTCCTAAATGGACAACCTACCTGTAAGTCTTGATAAGTGAACAAACATACTAATTAATGCAAATATAAATCAAATGTAAACATACACCAAGCTTGGCAACTTACTGGCCACTCGTTAGCAGCTTCCAAAAGTATTGTTCCAAGTCCACACATTGGATCTAAAACAAATGCACCAGCCTACAGAAAGAGAGAGAGAGAGACATGGATTTGTATTGCTAATTCCACCATAACAGGTCTACCATAAAGCAACCTAATCTTGGTGGAACCAATATCTGAAGAATAGACTCCTTTTTTTTTAACCTTAATATGAATTGCAGGTAGTCAAAGCCAATGGCAGGAAAGTGTCTGCCATGTTTGGAGAATAGGAGAGAGTTCACTGTGGCCAAGGCTCAGTGTGAGACATGGAAAACGTGGTGATTACATCACAGAGGGGCCAGGGATGCCACCCTGGTGTACTGGAGCACGTGGCACGTGCAACAACTGTATGTCTTAATCATCTAAAAGAACATGTAGCTCACTCTACATGTCCACAGTAGGACACCCAGGGCCTCTGTTCCTCACCCCGGAACCCAGGTTGATCAAACAGTCACAATCCGAGTGCCACCAACACTGTGGCAGAAGCAGGAAAAGCATGATAAATGGTGCCTTACTCTGAAAGGTGTCCCCTGCACATGACTCATTGCTTCTGCCAGGGAAGCTAATCAGGGAATCTGTGCAGAAGATGATGGTGGCTCCAGTTAACAAAGGTACTGGTGGAAGTGGTTAGATTCTAGACATGTTTTTCAAAGGCGGAGCCAAGAGGAAAGATTGAATGTGGAATATTAAAGAAAGACAAAAGTCTGGAACGGTTCAGGTTGTTTACTTGAGCAATGGAAAGAATGCCTACTCTCTCCATTGAGATGGGAAAAGAAGTGAGAAGGAAAAGATTTGGAGGGAACAAGAGTACATTTCTGGACGTGCTAATTTTGAGCTACTTCTCAGACCAACAAGAAGGGATGTTAAGTGGGTTGTTGGATATAGGAGTCTAAAGTCCAAAAATTCAAGATTCAGGCTACAGGTGTAAATTTGGGAGTAACTGGCGTGAGTTAGCTTCTAAGTGGTCAAAGCTGGAATGAGGACATCTAGGAACCAAAGGACATCAGAAATCAGAAGGCCATGGACTAGACCCTGGTGGTCTCCTAAATACAGAGGCTTGGAAGGTGAAGATCCAAAACCCATGCTGAGAAGCAGCACATATGGACGTCGGAGGAGACGAGGAAGAGGGAGTGGTAGTTCTCCCCACAGAAAAAGGGGGGAACAGTTGCACAGAGAGTGGAGATGCTGTCACAGTGTGACCGAGGGAGACGAGCAGACCTAGTAGCGTGTTGGTGAAGCCTGACGAAGTGGGGACCCAAGAGAAGTGGGAGAAAAGAAGTGCAGACCTCAGTCAGGGGCAGTTATTTTCAAGTGTTTTTCTCACACGAAGGGAAGCAGAGGAAGAGGGAGCAGCTGAAGGAGCACGTGAGCTCAGGAGGGTTCTGTGCCGTAGGTTATCAGGCATCACGAGGTGTGCCATGCTGGTGCCCCTGACCCGGGGGGAGAAAGCACCCTACGTCTGTGACAGGGAACAGAATCTGGGACCGGATTACTGGGATAAGGTCGTCAGCTCATGGCTGCAGGGACAAGAGTGCAGGATATGAAGCACAGATTCTGATCTCTGAGCAGATTTGGTGGGAAGAACGCACTGAAATTTTCGTCCGCTTTAATATTTAAGTCAAACAAGGAAGAGAGTTAAATGTTTGGATAAAGGAACAGCGGCGATGACAGAACATACACTTGAGCTGCGAAGGAGTAACGGCAGGCGGCGAGGTGGCCGGAGCGTCCAGGAGACTGCACCCGATGAAGCAAATGGCAGAGAGGAGGTGGTTCAGAATTCTTTCATTTTCTTTTTCTGAGAGTGAGTCTCAATATATTATCCAAGTGCCCTTGGGCTCAAGTAACCCTCGTGCCTCAGTTTCCTGGGTAGCTAAGTCTACAGCCGTGGGTCATCACACTTGGCTACAGGCAGGATTCTTGAAACTGAGAAAACTTGAAGGGACACCCTGCTGAGTATGCACTTACTCCCAAGAGAGGGTCTAGAATACGACTAGGGAAGATGATTTCAGCTGAAAAACTAACAAGGAGGTCATCAACTAGCAGTGAAGATCATGAGGGATTGGGGCTGGAGAGGTAGTTCAGTGGTGGAGCACGTGCCTTGCACGCATGTGTCCCTGGGTTTGTTTCCAGTGCAGCAAAAAAGAACCGTGACGGGGCTAATGGGCTATACTCTCCTTGCACACAATGGGCACAGCCTGGTGGCATGCGCTTCGAAGGACCTGACGCTCTGGGAAGGAGGAGGGATCAACCATGCCAAAGGGCAGTGAGGAGCGAGCAGGACACCTACTCTGCCTTCAGGCCCAGTGGCACTTGGACATGGGAGAAAAACACAGCCATCACATGATGCAGTGTACAGAGGAAGCAGCGTCCTCAGTGGACAGCAGGATATCAGGAAGAGTCAGAGGCTACCTAATAGAAAGAGGGAAACATTCTTCAGGACAGACAGATTTCTCCCTGGCACAGAACTCTAGGGGTAACATAACACGGGTCCCCCTGAAGGGGTACTGGGTAACAAGATGAAGACTGAAATGACAACGTTGTGTTAAATCCACTGACAGTGGAGGACTTGTTTATATTAAGATCTTAAAATGTGCCGAGCGTTGTGTCCTTCCTCCTCAGAAGTCTGAGCTTCCGGGGAGTAATCTGGCCTCAGAAGTCCTTAAATGTCCTCACTTTCCCTGAGGATCTTTTTGAATAAAGGCATTCTTGCTGATCCAGAATACTTCCTTAGGAGTCGCGAAGTTATTTCCGTATGCTCCTAATAGCAAGTAAGGTTTCTAGAACTTGAGTTCCTTCATTTGCTATGGGATGTAGGAAGAAGAAATGCTTAGGGAAAATGTGAAAAACAGCTGACATTCTCATTTTGAGAGTTAACTGGAAGTAGCAATGACCCGCTCAAGGTTGAGCCGTCTGCGCCCTGCTCCGGCACTAAGTTCCAAAGAAAGCACTAGCGCTACCACTGTTTCCATCATGGGCTAGCCCTTGCGCCTTCCCTCCAAAGCTGCGCTACTTCTCATATGCTTTCCCGAGCCTCCTTGCTGGTGACTACACTTGGAAAGACATTTCTGACTCAAGGAACAAAGAGGACAAACTGTCATTGAAAAATTTTCTATCAATATCGACTGAATACTTTTGATCATTTACTTTTTATGAAAAAATGTTTATATCGAGACAAAGAAAACATTCCAAATCTGTATGTGATCACATAAATTTACATGTAAGTACATAATCTGCTGGAAGCCACTGGTAGTTTGGAAAATAATAAGCTGTAGCCATTTCTGTCCCCTTATAGTAACAGAAATATGATATAAAGATTTAAGTCAAGTAAAAGCATGGGGCTGAGCACATGCTCATCTGAAACTAATTCTCTCCTTTCTGTCCAGCTCCACACTATTCATTTCTGCTGGGCCAAGTGACGCTGAAATGTAGAGGCAGCAGGCACTCCAAGAAGCCCCGGGAGCCCAGAAGAGACACGTGGGACAGGGCCTCCTTGCGTGGGTCTGACGAGTCAGTAGAGGACAGCAGTGGAACCAAGGGGAGAGAGTGAAACCAGGGAAGACCACGGTCTGTAGAGGCTGACGGGCCTGAAGGGAGGCAGCCCACTCGGCAGACCCAACAGAAACCGTAACCAGAGTTTTCAAAACTAAACATATCAATAAATGAATTAATGTAAAACGTATCTCTGACTCTTGTTATGATGTGGATGATAATGTTCGAGAATAACTCAAAATGTAGAGTCAAGATATAAGGAGACAAAAATCGTGATGAAGCCTGAGACTTGGAGGGCAGAGGCAGGAAGAGTAACATGTTTATAACAGGAAATTCAGAAGTAGAAAGAAAAGAGGCATTTTAAGTTACACTGCTAAACAGTTGAGGCAAGAATGATTACATAATTGATGAAAGAATGACTAGGATGGAGAAATAATATAAATAATGATTAATAACAATAAATGATACATACTTCATGAATTACTATAGCCTTATCATTTTACCATAGCAGTAACTAATACTTTCTATACTTCATTTAGTTATGATACAATTCTATGAAATACTGTTTTTATTTTGCAAATGAGAAGCTGAGGAGCAGAGCTGTTAGGTGTCTTAGGAGCCCAAATCTCCCCAGCCAGTAGGTACCGGAGGTAGAATCAGAACTCAGGCCGTCACGTCCAGACTCGGAAAGCTGTAAGCTGAAAGGAGATTCTGGTAATATTCCTGAATTTAAGAGTAAAGAAAAAACTTTAATAGAATAAGGACTCTAGAAAGGAAAAGAAAAATCACCTGGGCATGGTCTGCTCATCTTTCATGAACATCAGAAACTAAGGAACAACGAAACTGCACCTACAGACCTGAGAGGGAAGAGCTACACTTCTAGAACCTTCCACCCAGCCAAGATGGGCACGCCTGGATGAACAGAAGAAGCATGTGGGTAGAGGGTGTTTTGATAGCATCTTATTCAACAGCCACACGTGAAGAAAACAGCCAAGAACAGATGTTAAATGCACAATGAGTAAGCCAGAACAGAAGCCCAAGATGGGGAAGGTAAAGAGAGCCCCGAGTGCCAAGAGGCTACACATCCTGCACACACTTTTGGGTATAAAAACGTGTGTGCTAAAATCATTCCATCTTAATGATTAAGGATGGACCATGCAATGTCACATGCCAAATAAGAGGAGGTAACCTGAAGGGAACAATAGATTACTGTGTTTACCATAGTAACAAGAACTGGGAGAAGGAGAGAAATGCTTCAAAGCTCTCACTGTAGTAAAGACGGAAGAGTTGGATGAAAGTGGGGAGCAGAGGGAAGCTGGGAAAAATAAGTGTCTTGGTGGTTTAAAAAAAATTGTACCTTGTCAGAGAAAATGGTCAATAACCTGTCTAACAGTAATGGTAGAGTTGGAGTCTGCTTAGTTAGGAGAGCCAGGAAAAGAAACTTAATGGAATAGAATAACAAAGTACTCTCTCTAACCTCAGGAAGAACGATGGAATGCTGTGCAGGAAGCCTGGTCAAAGTGGCAAATACTTAACACACTTTAAAAGTAAAGAGCACAAGAAGTCAGGAACAGAATGGAGTACAGCCATCAAGGGGACCCGTCACACCACTTTCTGGGTCCTCTCACTCTGATGGACAGGGACCATCAGAGGGCACAGAGGATCAAAAACAAAACAAAACAAAACAAAACAAAACAAAACAAAACAAAAACATTTAAACTTGATACCAGTACCAAAGAAATTTTAGGCTGAATTTGTTTGTACACAAAGAGTAAAAATATTAATGAGATGGTAAAGTTCAAGTTTAAATTTATTAACCAAGATAGAGAGGATTTGATATAACAATAAAAAGAAACAATTTGCAATGAAGTAATAACATGTATCTATCAAACACCTAGAAGCTGAGTAATGTAATAATGAACAAAAATGGAAAAACTTAATAAAAAATACAGTAACATGACGTGATGAGATTTTGAGATACTGCTCTTAGAGCAGACAGCAACACAGTGAGTGAAAATAACAGAATATTTTTAAGCTAGAAAATAAAATTTTCATATGTTGGTAAAACATTTATGAAAATTGATCAAAAAGTTACAGAGAAAAGCAAATTCTAAGGTGCAGAGGTTGTACAGGTCACTTTTTTATTACAACACAAAAAATTAGAAATATGAAAATGCAGCTAATTTTCCTCAGTTTTTTTCATGGCCAATGTACTCTCAGATTAGACTCTGCCTAATCTCAGAAGTTCAGTAACACATAAATACATTGTTCCAGAAGTCTTGAAGTATAATTGTGACAATAAAAATGGTTTTCAAATCAAAACAAAATCAAGCAAGTAATCAAGATGTCCATCAGTGAGAGACTATGTAAGCTCACTATGAAAAGGACCCTCCTGTTAAGAATAAAAACAATTTGCTTGCCTTAATTTCAGCGAGAGATGCCATTGCCCATGCTATGGTAGATCGCAGTCCAGCTGTCTTGATGTAAGTTCTACTGGCTAGAGGCACTCTACAAAGAAAAGGACAGGACGAACAAAAATGATCACTCTATTTACCTTGAGAATCATTTTCACAAATTCAGTTGATGGAAAAGTATTCCCTAAACTTGGGGATATTTTAACATAAGACACCTCTTCGAATGGGGACTTTGTCTAACTAGCCAGGTAATATTTCAGAAAGATCAGGTTTTTTTTTTTTTTTGACAACTGAAATTTAAAGTCTCTTATATTTAGTTTCCACATATGAGGGAAATCTTTTGTACTTATTCCTTTCTACACTGACTAACCCTTTTCTTGCTATCTGGAGTTATTGAGAGAAAGACACTGTCTTGTGACCTAGTAGGGAAGTATGGCTGAATGGATGTCAACACTCAAATCTATTTCTATAAAAATTCCCTTTTGCTGGGTATGGGTGGCCTATGCCTACAATCCCAGGGTAGTCTAGGAGGTTGAGGCAGGAGGATCACAAGATGAATTCCAGACTGGGCAACTTATCAACTTTGGGAGACCCATCTCAAAATATAAAATTAAAAAAAAAGAGTTGTGATATAGCTCAACATGAAGGCTCTGGGCAAAACCCTCAGAAGAGTTGTTCCAGGCTGGGCTCAAACTTGTGACCCTCCTGCCTCAGCCTCCCAGAATGCTGGGAGTTGGACTTTTTACTAAATTTTTTTTTTAGAAAATAACAATTCACATTGTAAACAGTGCCACACTCACAGATTCGAAATCAAGGATATAAACTAGTAAGTAGAAATAAGATAATGTATTTTGTCAGTGGGTTTTGCTTCTAGAGGGTCAGCTCAGCAGTCATCTTACTACAGAACATATTGGTTTAACAAATTTAATAAGCAGGTACAGTATAGAAAACTATCATCACCTGCGTATAATAAATCTGTATGTATCTGTATATATCATACAGTACTCTTCTAAGCACCAAGGCTATAGGTAGAGCCTCTGAAAGTTGACAATTAAATATGTACATATTTTGACTAACAGAAGTTATAAATTAGAAGCACCAACCCTACTCACATATAACAAATATGAATGTATCTTTATGTTGTTTAAACCGGGCAAAGGGATCTGCTCTTACTTCATACCAACGAACCCCATCAGAATCAGGGGTAAAAGCACTCAGGTAAGGTAATGTGTGGAAACAAACTTCCTGAAAAGAAAAGCCATGGTCTGCTTCCACAGCACCTAATGTTCCCAGTCGGCTTTCAGCTGGCTTATACATAGTCCGAAGGAAATGTGATATTGAGTGTCTCCCCCCACACAGGCATTTCTTCTTGATTCCCTTCTATGCTGCCCTCCGCCTCTGCCCTAGACTTGGGTCCTGAGCCCCAGATCTGTATCTCCAAATTTGGGCCTCTGCCTTTTTACCCGGAAGGTGAGAAGCGCAGACTGGGTGTGCACTTGCTCCCCTGAGCCTGTACTCCATCTTTTCTGCACGCCTCACTTTGTCCTGCCACTTACCACCGACTCCATACTGTGTATCTCGACCTACTAGGCCTTCAGTCTGGAGTCGTCACCTCAACTCCAGATCTCTAATTTGAAATATTTACTTGGATTTTTTCACTGGTTATATTGTTTCCTGTCCCTATATTCTGTACCCTAGTGACGGACCTGAGTGCCTCTAAATCAAATTTGAGCTGCCCAAATCAGATATCTAGAGTTATTCCAGACTCCTGAGCTATTTCTTGAATTCCTGATCTTTCTGTTACTCTCCATTCTGCTGTGGTTCAGTTTTCCATTTATTGCCTAGAATCTTCTAGAGTTTAAGCTCTTTCATTTTTAATTTTGAAATAATTTTATTATATAAAATTTTTTTTGAGACAGAGTTTCGCTTTGTAGACCAAGCTGGCTCTGAATTCACTAGATAGCCCTAGCAGGCCTTGAGCTCATAGCAATCCTCCTACCTTAGTCTTCTGAGTGCCAGGACTCCAGGCATGTTGCACCACGCCCAACTAATTTTTAGATGGTGTGGCAGAATCGAACCCAGGGTCTTGTGCATGTGAGGCAAGTGCTCTAATCACTGATCCATGCCACAAACCCCTGAACATAATTTTAATCTTCTGAAATCACTAAGCTGATCCCGCTAGTCTCCTGCTTCACATTCACTATTACTTTTAGAATAAAATCCAAGTTGTTTAAGATGGTTTAAAATACACTTGTAATTGTTTAGTTACTCTTCTGCCCTCCTCCCCATGCATTCCGTGGCCATCTGGGCTGGGTGCACCCCCCGCCACAGCTCATGCTTCCTTGGGCTTCCATGCCTTTGTGCAGGCTACTCCTTGGGTGAGCGATCTTTTCCTTCTCTTCTCTGCTGATGAACCCTTACCTGTTCCCTAAGAGTTCCCTCCTACATAACTCCATTGTGTTCTTGTGCTCCTGTTGTTATGACCTCTTTCTTAACACGATCAAGCATTTATCATATGACTGTTCTTCCTCTGGACTGAATTCCTTGATCTTCATGAACATCCTGGTCATCTTTAGACCTTGGGTACCTGATGCAATGCTTAGCATACAGGAAATACACAATGGGTATTTCAATGGAAATTAATTGAGTGAATTAACTTCACTTTCATAAATGTTTCTCCCTTTCTCTGACCAGATGCTGAACTGCTTCAAAACAAACAGCTGACATTTATTCAATCCTTACTTTATCCTACAAGCAGTACTGAGCATCTTCACATGAACTTCCTTATTTAACCCCAACTGCAAAGCAGGTAATATAAAGTACGTAATATTATTTTTCCAAACTTACAGCAGAGAAACAGTCACTTGCCCAGTGTGCAGAGCTAGCGCGACAGAAGGCAGACTTCAAGTCCACAGTTGGTCCCCGTGATGTTGCACTATCGCATCCCACCGTGTGGTGCAGTTATTTAGAATTAGTGTCCTATGAGCAGCTATGGGTATCCAAATGGTTCTTTTCTTTAAAGAAAATATGTCGGTACTGCAAATGCTGTCTCCAGGAACTACCAGGACACACATTTTGCTGTCACCTTTCCATCATTCTCATTCGCTTCCATCGCCAGGGTCGCCATGTGTCAATTCGTGTGTCTACAGCTAACTGCTCAAATCTTCATCTCCCTCTGGGTCCCCACTGAGCAGACTGTTCTTTCTGGCCAGCTCGCATCCTTGAGGACTCTTTCTTCTTCCACTGATGTAGTCAAACTTGCTTCATCACCGAGCATCTAATCTTCTTATTTATAACTGCTGCTCATTCAAGGTCTGAGTTAATTTTCAGATACATATCCTATGTTTGTAAATACTGGTGCATTATGAATTATATTGAATTAAAATGTGACCAGTTTTCACTTCTCCCCATCCTTTCTTTTAGTATGGAATTTTAAAGAGCCAGACCAAATACTGACATTAAAATCAATCAGTTTTATGAATATTTTACAGGACTTGGAGCACAGGGCTTGAAAAGGCACTGCATTAGGGCAGCCTAGAAATTTTTGGTATGTATGATCAGGAGGAGAATTAATCTAACTTATTCTCTTGTATTGGTCTATTTTGTCTGAAAGAATCTGTAAGGTACTGAGGTACGTGGGGTCAACGGAAGTCAAGGGGCTTTGAGGCACGGGATAACCTCTAGTGCTGTGAACTTTGTCAGTGGTGGAGGTGCTCGTGGATTCTACCATCTGATTGGCAGACAGCAGGAACTCAAACATCAACATTTTTCAATACTCACAATAGTCTCAGAATTGTGACAGTCAACTGCTAGAAGTCACCATTAGATAAAAGCTATTATAAAAATCCTAACCATTTAAAACATCTGATTTTTAAATAATGTAGATGCAGTATTGGCATATGATCTCTGAAACACTCTATTATCTAAAGTCACCTAAAAAGAGTTTCTAAATTGCTATGTTATGTAAGCAGGATTATGCACATTAAACGTTTTTAATGATGCCATTAGTATTTACTCGTTCCCAGGAAACTAGGTATCGAATTTTTCATTCAACTAGCGCTTTCTCACAAAGCACTTAGAAGAGCATCTCTGGCACTGTTCAAAAGTTCAACATATATTTAAAAAAGAAACAAACCATATGCATGTACTATTATTTTTATTACTCTGCATGGCTAGAGAGACAAATGAAGATTTTAAAAACTAGCAATAACCTCTCATAATGAAAGAAAAATGGCAATAAAATCTGAGGATGAACATAAAGAACTATAGATTCTATTTTAATTATGTCTCCAAGGTGCCAAAAAATAAAAAATGTAGTTTAATCATAAGCCTATAAAGTCATTTTGTAATATAGAAATAATTAGCTATAACTTTCAGTGTTAACCATGCAATCAATGGATCGCTATACGCAAGAATTTCACAGCTCTGGAGGTCAGATCAAAACATGTCCAGGAAGCTCCAAGAAACACAAGCTCATGTAAGGAACTCAAATGCTTTGCCTTCAGCCTCCTTTGGTATGTCAATACTTTACGTTATAAAGAAAAAGCATTACGTTCTTAACTTGATGAACTCTTAAGGTGAAAATGTGAAGCTTAAAATCCAACAGTACCTGAGCACAGGAATCCCCACTACGGTGTAGAGGTCATTTAGATGGACAAAGACCTGAAAGACAGGAGAGTTGGAACGGCACCAGAAATGGCACCACCCGGTCACTGACAAGTTAAAACTTCTATCTTGAACTTATTTATGCCATTTTAATTTTAATTATACATTGCATGTTGATCATTTTTCCTTCCCTTTCCCCTTCCCTTCCCCTCAGCCTCTACTTCCCCTTTCCTTCTCCACAAAGTCTATTGTCATACTTTCTCCCATCTCTTTTACCTTTTCATATGATTGGGTTTTCTTATATTCAGATTTTGAACATACAGGACCTATATTTTAACAAGAAATTCTAAGCCTATTTATTATATCTGGAAAAGTGTTCCATATATTTTTAATTTTTAAGCAGCAGCAAATAAATTTTTTTTGCATTTCTCATTTTGACAGAATCTATTGATCTTGCTTTTATATATCATGTATTAAGTTTCTCCCAGTATGATTTTTTTCACTATCGATCTTTCAGAAAAAATTTGCTAAGATCTGATTCTTCTGTTAATTTTTAATGTGAAACACTTTATTCTGTGTGATTTTAGTGTTATCAGTTTTGTTTTGCATGATTATTTCTACCATTTGTAGCTATTCTTAATTATACTGGCCAACAGGAATTATATATGCTATTTATTTTTATTTTTTACTAGCTAATCTATGGAAAAAAAGGAACTCTGATTGTGAGATGAAGTTGGGAGTAGGGGAGATGGAGGGAATCAGGAGAGAAGTCAAGAAAACTGGAAAGGGGGAGATGGTGATAAGACACTCTCATGTCAAAAATATCCAGGGGGCCAAACTGCTTCATATTTTGTATGAAAAACTGGACATATACCAGGTATTACTTTTTAAAAGTGAAAAACATCAAATAAAAGAAAAATAAAAAATAAAACCACGCAAATAATTCTGATCTATATGGCCCATCTATTACTCCATGTAAAGATATATAATAAAGAATAAATTTGTGAATTAATGGAATCATGAGCATGCCTAGTCGGCAACCTTATAAGACGGCTTTCAACATCGAGAGAGGAATTTTTTGGTATCCTGTATATTTGTTTATTTCCACAAAAAGATAAGTATACTCCTATGACCCAAACAAAGCCACTCCTAACAATGCTACTGAATTTTGTGCAGGCTTTTTTGTTGTTACTCATTTTCCTTAAACAACAGCTAGAATTTTTTACGAAAGAGTCTTGGTATGTGGCACAGAAGGTGGAGAACATCAACAAAAACTCACAATAATTTTCCCCCCACTTTGAACAAACACGTCCATTCCTGTTATGGTTTAGATCCAGAATGTCTCCCGAAGCCTCACGTATCCAGATACTGTGGAGTACCTATTGAAGCATGTGTTGTTAAGAGGTAGGGCAGAAAGCAGGGGATTGACTCAGAAGGGGTGGAGCATTGGAGCCTGACCTAGAAGGGGAAGATTCCTGGCATGGGACCTGGATGGATGTATGCTAGTTCTGCACTTCCTTGCTTACTCGGCTTCCTGGCCACCATGCTGTGAACAGCTTTTCTGCCTTTTGGGTCTCTGCCACGTGCTTTCACGCTTACCAGCTGCCCATGAATGGCCTGAGACCGTCTGAAACTGTATAAACCTTTCTTCCCTTAAGTTGTGAGAGTCAGCTATTGTGTCCCAGAAATTAAGAATAACTATGGCAATTCTGAAAGTCATTTTTTAAAATTTATTTTTCTTTTTGGTATTTGGATATTTCACAATGGGAACTACTAGCAAAACTTTCTGCACTATTTTATCATTAGAAAGAAAACAGATCAGCTGGTCCATGCAGACATGTCCTAAACCTGAAAACATCAAAGAACAGATGACATCATCTTTAAAGAATTAGGTTATATATATATACAAATTAAACATTCATTACCTCTAAATCTGGATTCTTCAAATCTGCTTTCCATCCGAACTGCTTCATGAGAGCAATGCCAATTACTCTTCCTACTTCCTGTAATACACCAAATTCCAGTGAAAAATTTAAGATTAAATTTAAGTGCAAACTAAAATGGATAACCTTGCGGAAAAATCAAGTCAAATTATTTGGTTGTAATTTAGGGTTCCAATATAAAACTGTTACTCAAAAGCATTTTCTAGTCAAGACAATAAGACTGTCTCTACTTCATGTACTCTTCGATATACCCTTGGTATTCACTCAGAATCTCTATTGCAACATTGGAATCATGAGACTCAACCTTTAGGGTGTATCTGATTAGAACCTCAGGCGGTTGGCTGAATGTCCTGTATGTCACCTGGTAAGGGCCAATTGGTAAGATTCTCCGATAGAAACTATGGTGTTGGCTCCTCCCTTGGGTGTTTATACCTCATGTGCATTTGTGGCCTTGACCCCATGACAATTTCACATACTTGTACACAATAATCATTTTTAATAAGCACAGAACTGTATAAGCTTATCACTATGACATCAGGATTTTCAAATGCAAAAGACATCCATAAATTTAAGAAAATGTTTAGGCAGTAACTAGAAGAAGGTTATTACATAGAATGGCAAACCATTCCTTTTGGGAAGCAGAGACTTTAGAGGGAAAATACATTTTTAAAAGATACTTAATCATATGAGACTAAGGCCGACCAACATGTTTGTTCTGTGAGAGGTTTGTACCTCAGTTTTAATCTCAAGAGTGAGGGGTTCTTTTGGAAACTGGAGCCCACTTTGGGAGGTAAGCATACCTGAGCAGTAACGGCCTTTCCAATAGAGCCACTGCAGCGACAGGAAACCCTGAAGGGCAAGTCATTCTGGTTACGAGGACCGGCTGCTCTCTCCACACCATTGTGCAATTCTTTCCGACATTTTTCTCCTGTAGTGATGGATTCTCTTTGTTCCACTTTGTCTTCTTTTTGTTCTTCAAGCCAGCTTTCCCTATGAGTCTTTTCTACCTTTTGCATTTCTTCTGTTTTTAATTTCTTAGTAATGATGCTTTCATTTTCTCCTGCTTTTCTTTTCAGTATGTTATCATCCTTTTGAGAATTTTTTTCTTTTTTTACATTAAATTCAAGAAGATTTTTCCAAATTGAAATGGCATTCAACCAACTTCCCGGATCATCATTTATAAGTTGCTGTATTTCATTAAGTATTTTTCCTAAATAAATAAAAAAACTCAGCGCATTTTGTCTTGAAGTTTTAAAGATAATTATATTTGTTATCTTATAGCCCATTATCTTTATTTCTTCAGTGCTTTCTACGTGAATAAAACTTAACTTCCATTTAGGAATTTACATAATTTATAAGAATATTACACAGAATAAAGTTCATTCTTTTATACATAGCACTAAAATTATCTTCAGATTCCTACAGAATCACCAGATAAAATTTTAACAAAATCATTTATCCTAGTATTATGTATCTTATCAACATAGGCATAGACCTCGAGTGTGTATCAGTATTTAAAGTAATGGTGATCATGTCTATAAAAATTAAAGTAATGTAGTATAAACTGTAACTCATAGCCCAGAAACAGAGAAGCTGAATCCTGGATCTGTTTCATTTTAGACCATATGAAATTAGTATATATGTTAAAATGAGTCGCCACAGAATAAAACTTCAGCTATGTAATCCATTCATGACTTACGGACTGCCAGCACGCTCAGGAAAATCTAATCTTTCCTTGGCGAACACGGGTCACCAAGATGATGCAAAAGTAATTACTGTAGTTCCCTAAAGATGTGGTGTGTGGGATGTAGGGATGAAATTATACTGACCTCACCGTATACTACTTTGGGATTTACTTGAAAATAATTTCCCCTGCTTGGTCTTCATCCCTTGTCATTGTATCCTTCTTAAAATAGTTTATGATACACAACTACATGATCTTATATGCACATGAGAAATTAAAGTGAAGTTTAAGGCAGGGTTTAACCCTGTAATAGATGATGCTTCCGGGAAGGGCGCTTTCACCAAAATCCTTAAATTATTTTCACATCATACTTACAAAGTTAGGGTACATAAGAAATCTCCTGACCCCCTTTTTACAGATAAGTTTACTGGACACATTTAAGGTCCTAGAAATAGAAAATTTTACCATGGAGTATTTTTCCAATTATATCACTCAGTTAAAATTTACCAATTTACTATTAAAACTATGTATTTGGGGTTATTTACATATTTTAAATACAAGTAAATATAACTGATCATATTTAACTCTAGAGAGGTTGCCTAATAGTGATTCACCAAGAAAAAAACATGTGGCTTAGGTCACTGAAATGTCAGAAGACAGGCAGCAGACTGCAAAGGGAAGAGACAGACTCTCCTACAACCATATGATAATATTCAGGAGATCCAGACAGATATACAACTCACGATGCTGCATGTATAAGTGAATCATGAAAATGTGAAATGCCTACCACGGTGTCAAGCAAAAAACTCAGAGCATAATATAGTACTTCGATAAAAACCAAAAGGCATGCACTGTACCTTTACTTAGCAAGGCAGCACTCAATGGAAACTGCTTTTTTATGAGCAAAAATAATCTTTCTGCAGATTTTAATTTCTTCAGCATATTCAAATCATAAGAAGTGGTGAAGAAAACCTTTCCTGAAATGTATTCAACCTAGAAATAGAAAGACAAATACTATGAACAGGTGTCAGAGTAAGAACGTTTCCTTTTCTCCCCCCTTAATAAAAAGACACAGCCTGCAGGTTAAAAAAAAATTTTTTTTCCTGAGGCACCTCTGTCAGGCCCTACACTAGGCACTCCAAGGGTATATTTTCCCCTTCATCCTTATCAGAAATCCATTAAGGCAGATTCGTATCATGTCCATTGTACACATCTGGAAACTGAGATTTAGGATAGGCTAATTTGTATAAGGTTCCATAGTACTGAGCAAACTCATGGTCTCTATTTTATGCCACCTTTTCATAAAGTGCAAACACACGTGCGCGCGCGTGCGCGCGCACACACACACACACACAGAGAGAAACAGAATATAAAATACTTAGTCATTATTTTAGAAAACCTCATAAACTATTTCAAGCTGGCAAAAGGTAGGAATAATAAAAAATTACAAGTTAGACATCCAGCCTCGAGTATATATTTATTAGATGTCTGCCAGTCATGTACTAGGAAGCATAGCACACACATCCTGAGTAATAATGTAACACACATACACTGGCATATATATAAAATGTCAAATCCGTAAGACAAGATCCTGAATTAAATAGAAGAAATAAAATTTTTAATATAATGCACTGATAGGTTGACAGCATCATAAGAGCTGATTATGGAAGCTCACATTACGTAAGAATCCTGTAAGACCTGGGAAAATGGATTTTAGTAAAAAACAAGGGGCAGGTGTAGAGGCAGAAGGGAAAACCTGGCTGAAATAAACTGTAAGTTGGCCAGGTAACATTTTCCATATTATGTTGACTGATAGTGTCAGGTGGATGGATGGTGTAGCGCAGGCCAGCCTGATAAATGGTCATGAAATTTTGAGTACCACAGATGGTAATGGTCAGCCATTATAGAATTTTGATGAAAACTGTGACAGCACCGAATTAGCTTGCAGAAAAATTACTTTGGAAGAGCATGAAAGACTCGGTGTGGGATGTGATGCTGCAGGGAGAAGCAGCTCATGGAGGTAGAAACAATGAGACACTTGCTTCTAGGTAGGAACCAGAAAATGCACAGACGCAAGACACACACATCAAATGGAGGGAGGCTAGAAGATAGGATGAAATGAAAGACGTACTGACTCACAGGGAGCTTGAGGTATGTGGCAAATGTTACTTAGTATCAACGGAATCACAAACCCTTAGGACCAACTCAGCTCTCTGAAGTTCAAGATGGGCATGGATTGTCTTGGAATTCTTACACCAGTGGCCATAGGCTGACTAAAGTGGTTCTAAATATTTTCCTAGAACTAAGGCACTGGGGTCTCTGGGGTATCCCGTGTGCTATGGTTTGGATATGGGTTGAATGCACTCTTCAAAGGTTTGTGTGCAGGAAGCTTGGTTCACAGCATGATAATACTGAAGGGTAGTGGATCCTTTAAGAGGTATAGCTGGTGACAGGAGACTGGGTCCTGACCACTCTCAGAAAGGACTAATGGTGGTTTCACAGAGTGGGGTGGATCTCATGGAAGATGATATCCCATAATAGAAGGTTGATATACACAAGCAAGCATGGCCATCCCTATTCTCTCATATGCGCTTCTTCTACTCACAAGTGGCTTCTTTTCTGTTTCCTGACCATGCTGTGACACACAGTGAGACGGCAGCACAATATCTAGCCTTTCTAGCCACAAGAATGGTGAACCACTCAAATCACTTTGCTTTATGTACTACCCAGTGTTATGTTTTCTGTTACAGCAATACAAAACAGACTAAGACACAGTGTGTTTAGGTACTCACCATTCATGAGAATTTGAACCTCATGGGATTTGCTTTGCTTTGAATCTGACTGAATCTGTTTTGGACCTAACTGAGCCTCTTGATATAGTAATTCCTGAGGTTATTCCTCCACATTGAGGAAGAAGAGTTCTCTGCGGAGGAGCTCAGAGGATGACATCAATTAAAACACAAATAACGGAGGTATTAGTAGGCAGTTGATCAGGACAGATGGAGAAAACAGACGATGACAAAAGGGGGCAGGATTAGAAGACTGTTTAGCCATCGACATTTGGGAGGACAGAGAAGTAACCCAAGCAAGAATTTCTAACATCTAGACTTTACTTCTTTCTCATTACATAGGTAACATTTTCCAAAACTAAATATATGTCTTAAAACACTTGCACGTTCAGACAGTTTCAAAAATCAACTTTAGAAAATTCAGATTTAGACACCTGGCATAAGAATTATAGCTGATATTATAGAAATCACAAAACAACTTAGTAGACTCAAAATGCCTTGTCACGATTCTGGGGAAATTGAACTAAATATTTTACTGAAAATAGATAATTTTAAGATTTAAGACCTAAAAACAAGAAAACTGGTAACTGATTATGAGTGAACTAACCTTACTTTATAGTTCCTTAATTCTACAAAGATTTTCTTTTCTTACATATTTGAATTTTAAGGAAAACATTTTATATAGTAAGCATTCTCTAAAAAAACCCTCTTTTCTAAAGAAACATTTCTACAAAGAATACGACAATAGTAAATAGGAGGACATAAAGAGTTTAAATTATTTAGGGCTTCATATCTTCAGAATAGCATGTGTTAAGTCTCTAAAACACCAAACACACTGTCCATACCAAAAGTAGTAACATTATTCTCTTTAAGAATTTATGGAAGGCCTATATTCTTTTAAAAGCAATAAACATATAATCCAAAGTTCACTTAACTGTAAAATGATCACTGTGAGAATAGCATCACCTACATGTGAACACACATGGCTTACTTTTTGTGAAGACTTCTGTTAATATCTTGCAGCGATAGGAGAGTAAAACTGACAATTATGATTTCATCAACTGCTGAAGCTAGGATTTCCCTTTTTCTTCAGTGCATTGCTTACAATTGAGGATACTGAATTACAGAACTCAGAAATATGTCATTTTAGATCATTTCATCCCAATATTTGTTACCTGAAAATGTATTCGTAACTTGTTTTTTCCCATCTGAAATTAAATTAAAACAAGTTGGTTATATGTTTAACTTGTATATTTTTTATTTCACTTTTTTTGTGGTGCTGACAAGAGAACTCAGGGCCTTGGGCACAATGTCTAGCCCTTCTTGAGATGAAACAATGGCTCTGTTATCTGCTAGCATTCAAGTTTAATCTAAAGATTAGGTTTAAACGTAGGTAAGAATAGACAACATTACTGGGACATACAAAAGTTCTCCTAATTCTACAGATACCATTTAGTTTTAGAACACATTTTTAAAGTATTAAGTTATATGCTTAGGTGGTAGCTGAGTTTGTCTTAGACTCATTTCGGAAGATGAGATCTAAAAATACATTTTATTTGATTTTCCAAAAGGTTTTCAATCTAAAGGACATGCCAAGAATCTTGAAAAAGGTAACCTTATGCAATCATCCCATTACATGAAAATAATTACAAAATAACTGACTATCTGCTTAGCTGTAACCCCTTATTCCCTACTGTCATGACACCATTAAAAATTGAAAATTGGTTGGCCTATTCAGGACTTAGGCTAATAGTCTTTGATATATAGATATGTAGGTTTATAAAGATCAATGAATCAATTGACCAGACATTAAGGACACTTCTGATGCATTCAATTACATCTTAAAAGTAACTGTCCCTACTACTACTCTAATAACAAATGACATTTTATGCATTATTATTATTATTATTATTATAAACCAAAACTAAGCTTTCCCAATGTACATTTCTCTTCCAAGTGTCTAAGTATGCTTGTACATATTCAGGTATCTACCAAGAAGTGTGCCCCCAAACACCAGGAGGCTCCGGAGATCAAACCTCAGTCTGACCCAACTCTTCACACAACTTATAGAACTGTAATTTACAGGAAATACAGATGATACAGTATGACTGTATGTAAGTGCCACCCAAAATTATTCATGTGTTGGAAACTTAATGACCAAAGCAATATTAGGAGGTGAAACCGTTAAGAGTGGTTAAGTTGTAAGCTCTCCATCCTTATGAATGATGATGGATCAATGCCACTACGGCTGGGGCGGGTTAGTGCTCTTGAGGACAGACTTGCTTTAACAGGGAGTTCACCTCTATCTCTCAGGCTCACATGTTCTCTTGCTTTCTCACCAAGTGATGCCTTCTGTCAACATCACAAAACTGCCAAAGGGCCCTCACTGAGTCCAGTTCTTCAAACTTGGACTTCCCAGCCTATAACCTGGAAGAAAATCTTTTCTTTAAAAAGTATCCCATCTGTAGGATTCTGCGGCGGCAACAGAAGAAGAATGAAGGCACAGAAGTGGAAATGCCAACTGGCAAGTCTAGGCCAGAGGAAAACAATGAGTGCAGCTGTGAGAACGTCCCATAGTGACGGAAATGTCCTATAAACAGTGCTGTTTGATACGGTGGCCAACAGCTCAAGTGGCTTTTGAGCACCTGAATGGTGACTACTATACATGAAAAAGTGAATTCTTACTTTATCTGACTTTTTAAATTTAAATAACCTCTGGGGTCAATGGTGACTCTATGGGACATTGCAGTCATACATCAGACCTACCTCTCTAACCTCTGACCTATATCTGTGCTGTCTTATGGAGTTACTGTTAAACCACAGAGGTCATTTAAAGAGATGTAAATACAAAAACAAAGGAGAATATGTAACAAAAACCATGTGTGCAAAGCATAACATACCTACTGTGGGGCCTTTTACAGAAAATGCTTGCTGACTCTAGCTCTAGACTATTGGACAAACAACACAGCTTCTTTAATTTGCGTATTCAAATATGCAATATTAAAAACAGAAGTTGACATGTATAGGGAAAGTTGAACTTTCAATACTGATATTTGACAGGTAATTACTTTTAGTTGTGATAGTGATAATGTGGCTTACATTTTTAAGAGCCTTTGTCTTTTTTACTATTAGATTATATATTGTGCTATGAGAAGGATCCTTATAATGTAGGGATCTGTAAGTAAATATTTACAGGTGAAATAAATTTGCTACCAAGCAACATGGGGTGAGGAGTGGCATGAGATGCGGCTGGAACAGAAATTTACTACGGGTTGGTTTTTGTTGCAGCTGGTTGATGTGTATGTAGAAATTACCATTTATTCAGTTTACTTTTGTATATGTATAAAATTCTCATACAAATTTCCATGAGAAAACCTAAAAAAGAATGCACAGGAAATTTTTGTTGTTGTTGTTGATGTTTTGTTTTGTTTTGTTTTGTTTTGCTACAAACCATGTGTGTGAGGAAGTTTATCCTTGAAGGTGCCTGGGAGAGGAACATGTTTTCACACTTAAATGCAAACAGGCTCATCACGGCCTTGCTGAGTGAGAACCTTTTGGGGCTGACGCCCAAGAATATGCAATTTCAACAAGCTTCCCTGGAGATTCTTATGGTCATTAAAATTGGGGAAAAAATACATGGATTAAAATAGAGTGATTACCTCATACAAGTAAATAATCACTTCCAAATTAGTCTGTTTAGTAAACTTAGATTTTTCGCTATTAATTTTTCTGGAAGCTAACTTAAGTTTCATTCTTGAGGAACTCATTCAATAGGTACTGTTAAGGCTTGGATCTGGAATGTCCCCCAAAAGCCTCCTGTGTTTGTATGTTGTAGATTACCTATGGATTCTATGTGCTGTTAAAAGGGAGGGTCTGGTCAGGAGGGGTAGATCATAAGTGTGTGGTGGAAGACAGGCACGTGGTAGATTATAGATTACAGGGCTGCAGTGGATAAAGGTCATGCTGCAGATTACAGCTGTGTGGCACATTATTAGCTGTGTGACCTGAAAGAGGTGGATCCCTGAGGCTTAACCCAAAAGAGGTGGAAATATATGTTAGTTCTACCTTCCTCCTGGACTTGGCTTCTTGTCTGCCATGCTGTGCACGGTTTCTTCCAGCTAGGCTGCTGCCATCAGCTTACACCATTGCCAGCACCTATGAATGGTCTGAGACCTTCTGAAACTGTAAGCTGAAATAAATCTTTCCTTCTTAATGTTGTGGACATTGGGTAATGAGTCACAGGAATGGGAAAGTAACAAAGATGGATAACTAACATTTATTCAGCACCAAGTTTTTGCCACACACTGTGCAACTCTGCTACCTAGCAAAATTTTCATAATTGCAAGTTCTGGGGGGCACAGGCCTGCCATTCCAGCACCCTGGGAGGCTGAGGCAGGAGGATCACAAGTTCAAGCCCTGCCTGGGCAATTTGGAGACTTACTGAGACTCTGTCTCAAAATAAAAATAAAAATGGTTTGGGGATATGGCTAAGTGTGAAGGCCGTAAGCTCGATCCCCAGTACCACACACACACACACACACACACACACACACACACACACACACACACACAAACAAATGTTATGATTGAGTTATTCCTTTAAAGTAGGTATTATTATCTCTATTTTACATCCATGGAAATTAAAGCTCAAAAATTTGAGTAATTTGTCCAAAGCCACAAATCTATCAAAGGAAAATATAAGATTTGAAAATATCTTTTCATTTTAAAGCCCGCATAAGCTCCCTTTTCCACTAAATCTTTTTCCTTGGCGCTCAAGAACCAACTCACCATGTGCTAGCAACCAAAAAAGATGTTTAAAGAACTTCTTCATTTCACTGAATTTGCCAGGGGATATCTACGACAGCTTCTAAGAGTGTATTATTTTTCCAGCTACCCTTAGTGCAGGCTTACAGCAAACTTTACATGCCCGAAAATGTCATTTACATCTCCAATCGATTCTACCACGTAAAAATCAACACGATTTAAATAACCGAACCTGAAGACGTCCACACTTAGGTTCCAACTCGGACTGGTCTCCTTCCATCACACGCTCTTTTGCGATGGTTTCTCCAGAGAAACCAGGAAGTAACTTGCCTGGACTTTAAACTTTGGCGGTGAAAGATGGGCGGGAACACGCCAGCATCAGCGGGAGAGAGCGGATCATGGGCTCCTCCCAGCAGCGCTCGGGCGGCCTGTCAGTCAATCCCGGAGGCGGGGCTTGTCGCCCGGACGCCAGCGCTGCGAGAACGCGCGCTCGCCTCGCTTTTCCTCCCGGGCCTGGGCCCGCGCTGGCGGCAATGGGGGCGAGGGCGGGGGTGGGGCCGCGCCACCCGCCTTCTCTCCCGGTCGCAGCGAGCCCGACTCACCTGAGTGGCCGCCAGCCGCGTCCGCACCTCCCGCACTAGGAAAGGCTCCAGGCCGCGGCCCGCGGTGCAGAAGAACCGGGCGCCCCCCGCCGGCCTGGACTCGGACTCTCCGCGCGCCGCCGCCATGGCGCTCGGGCGCGGCCCCTTGGCCGCGTCACGTGGGCTCCGCTGCGCGATCCCGCGCTTTCTGGGCGCGAGAGCAGCTCCGGAGGGACCCCGAGGGCGCCCGACGTCAGCAGCGGCCCCTGCTGGTTGCGGGGTTAGCCACACCGACCTTCCCAGCCGGGCTGGGCGTCTTGGACTGTGCGGGCCGCAGATACAATATCGTCATTAATTCCTTCATCTGTTCGCCTTGTTTTTCAAATTAGGGGACATACTGCCTAGAGAGGCCAAGTGACAGTGCAACCGAGGCTAAGTAGGTGTCTCGATGTCTAGCAGAACGGATTTTTTTCTGTATCTCTCACTTCCTTCTCATCCTTCTGTTTATATTTCCAGTCTTCTCATAGGAGCCCTTCTCTGCCTTCAACCAAGAATTGGACCAAACCTGCGAGTCCCCGGCATCAGGAGCAAAAATTCCTATTCTCCAGCAGAATGTCTTTGTGTCTCCCAAAGTAGGTTATGCGCCTTGCCCTACCCAGTCTATGATCAAGAAAATGAATGAGTATGCGGTCCAGTTTGGGCCATGCGATTTGAGGGGCTCTCCTAACAATATTCGAGGGGTTTTGTTTAAAGTTCTGAGTTTTAAAATGACGGTGAAAATGTTACTCGGGAAGAGTAGAATCCGTATCACAAAAGAGACATCATTAAATTAGTTCAGTAGCTGGCATGACATGGTTCAGATATATAAGAATTGTTAAGTGAGTGTCCCTCTGGCAAGCGTCTCCTTCCATGGTCCCAAGTGATACCAAGGTGGATAACTGGCATTCCTTCACTGTCCCCTACTTTGCCGGCTCATGACCAGCTTGGACAATTCTGTAAAAATTCTTCGTGGAGACCTGAAACATGAGCTTTTCCAAGGTTCAGTCTTCCTTAGACCATTGCATTTTGGTGATTTTTTTCTTTCCTTTTTTTTTCTAACCTATTTTTTTTGTTTTTGTTGTTGATTGTGCTGTAGTTCATTTCAACTTTTCTATGCTACTAAGTTGTGAGTCTCAAGTCTATCTGGGGAGGAGCATCAACTGCTTAATACTCCCAACATACCCTCATGGGTAGGCACATGGCTACAACCCATCCGTGAGCTCAACAAATACTGAACAGTTGCCTTCTGCCTGTCAAAACTTCCTTTTCTTGAGGATTCAAAGAAGAGCAAGGAAAGGCACAGACTTCAGAGGGCTTAGATGATGGTGAAGTTGACTGACTTACTGAGGGTGTTGTAGAAAGCTACAGTAGCACCCTCAAAGAGGATCTGGGGGAGTTTCCTGGGAAAATCCTCTGAGCCCAGCTTGGAAGATATGTAGGACTGAGCAGCAGCAGACGCAGATGTCTGAGATTGTGTGGTGTGAGGGCAGGAAGACCCGAGAACAGTTAGAGGTTTTTAGAGCATCAATTAGAGGATTTGATGAGTGAATCTAAGATGTGCCCCAGAAGTATTTAGAAGGTAACTGGATCATGGGGATGCTCTACCCATCAGTGGATTGATTCATCCATTGGTGAGTTCAGTGGTTGAACATGTTAAGAGGTGGTTGGAAGTGGGTCCCTGGGGGGTGTGATGTGAGAGGGTGTATTCTTGTCCCTGATTCTTCTCTCTGGCTACCATGATAGGAGAGGGTTTCCTCTCTTCCCTCCCACCATGATTTTTATATTATAGAGCCAACCAGCCATGGACTGAACTCAATGAAACTATGAGCCAGGTGTTTTCTCCTTGGGACAGGAAAACAAATACAGGATTTACAGATCAGTAAGCAAGGGCCTACACTTCTGGAGCTTAGAGGATGGTGAAGTTGACTGACTTACTGAAGATGCACCCAGGAAGCTGTAGGAGTTCTCACTAAGAGGAGCAGGTGGCGTTTCCTAAAGAAAATGATGTGTATGCCTGAGACTGTGTGGAGTAGAGGCTGGAAGGCCTGAGAAAAGCTAGGGGATGCCAGGGCACCAGTGAAAAGAGCTATGGAGTAGAGTGATACAAGTAGAAAGGTGGGGAGAGGCCA
This sequence comes from Ctenodactylus gundi, assembly GCA_004027205.1. NCBI lineage: Eukaryota > Metazoa > Chordata > Mammalia > Rodentia > Ctenodactylidae > Ctenodactylus > Ctenodactylus gundi. Next base: position 342,098 of record PVKB01000720.1, on the reverse strand, counting down.
GGTTATGTCCCTGCTGCCTACAACGTAGTGTTGACCAGCTGTATATACTTAACAGAGCTTAGCTGAGGATGTAGTCTCCAGGCATCAGCCTTCCTCTTTCATCTTCCTCTTCTCATGTCTTTCTCCATCCAGGAGCCTTGATCAGCACAATCTGGCTGACCCTCATTCCAGCTGTGGGGTCCTGTGCAGTTGTTTAACATTGGACGTTGCTATGGTGGATCACACCCACCAATGCTCCTAACGAAATTTATATAATAAGTCAGAACAGCTGGGGTTCTGCCTCTTTAAAGAGAAAATAATTTGTTTTCTGGAAGAAAAGTTGCGTGGATTTCTCTCCCTAGTTGCCCAAGCATTCTTCCCTCCGTTATTTCTTCTTTAAAAAAAAAAAAAAGTCTGTACTGAAAAAGAACCATGGATCCCTGTGGATGAATTTAGCACATCCAGCTGTGGTTTACTTCTTGAATATCACATACACAACATGCAGGAAATTGGAAATCAACAGGAATGATTTTAGAGCAGATAGAATTTTAAGTGAGGATGTGTTAGAAACTGACTTATGAGACCCAGCTTTTCAAGGTAGCAAGGACATAGTCATATGATTTAGGTTTTACCAATTAGGATAACATGATCCAGACATTAGCATCTTGGAGAAAGGCTCTTCCCAGAATTCATTTTGCTTCCATGGAGTACTGACAGAGGGGATCTGACCTTCAGAGACAGCCTCATTTGCTGAGGCAGAAATACTGCTGGTAGGAAGGTGGTAGGGCATCCTTTTCCTGGTCAGGATGTCTTCTGAAAGTTCAGCTCCTAGGTTGGTTTTTCAGTTTGCTTAACAATTGAGTCAACAGAGTTTCCTATTTGTTTGTTGGTTAACAAATTCCCCTTTGCATAACCAAAGGTAGCAATCATTTATTGTGAGAAGGAACATTGGTTGATGCATGCACAAACTCATTCTGGATGGAAGCAACTGACTTAAGTCTGTTTCTCTCCCTGAGATTTGTGTCAGCTCCTGTTTTCCTCATTCGCTCGGAAATACGGTGGAGGGATGATGGACTCCTGTCCGAACAGGCCCTCAGTAACTTAGAGACAGTAGGATTTTGTGTGTGTGTGTGTGTGTGTGTGTGTGTGTGTGTGTGTGTGTGTTTAATCAGAATTGAATTTCACTGTGGCATTGTGGCAAAGCCCCAGATGCAGACAAATCTGTCAGACAGCACACTCCAACCGAATCACTGAAAAAGAGAATGAACATATTTTTATGACTGTAATTGCAAGCTATCTGGGAAAAGCAACTGATCACATAGAGATCCTTTAAACCATTTACTTATCATTTGGAGTGGTTTTTTACTTGAGTACACAGTGAGAAAAGAAGATTCAGCAGCCAGTTTTTGATCAGTATATGTAAATACTCTCTTTAAAATGTTACTTCCTGATTAGTGTTTATATTATTGTCATTTTAATGTAGCATCAAAATTCTACGGAGATGATATTTAGACAGACAATTCTTTTTTTAATGGGTTGTCTTGCCTTGAGTCAGGCAGCATGTAAAATTATTTTGATGTACAAATGCAGCCAAGTATTTCCAATGTCTTTGATGAAAAATATGCCATGTGTTTAAAGCATATTTCAAAACACTAGCCTATTTGATGTGATTTTACTTGTTGAAATGTATTTTGAGCTTGTGAAATTGTACCTCTTACTGATAGGCCCTTATAATGCCAGCTGGAAGAGAGTGTTGAAATTCTTTCTTTGTTGCACTTATTGAATGAACTGAATCTGCAGTTTTGTCCAGTTCACATGAACTATATTGTTTAAATAAAATAAGGCTATTTTCTTCTTAAAGTTATGGGCAACTTAGACTCTTGCTGCATCTGTGATTATTATTTATAACAATTTTTTTAAAAGAAATCTCCCTCCTGTCCTCTCTTTCTTCCTTTCTGGGTCTTGCTAGGCTAGCTTTGAATTTACAGCAATACTCATGCTTCAGCCTGCCAAGTGCTGAGATTACATATTCCACCAGGCCAGGCTTATGGGGTGCTGAGGAATTGAACTCAGGGCTTTGCATTTGCTAGACAAATGCCTTAACCACTGTGCCATTCCTCTGGCTCCCTTTTCTTGTTTTCTGATGTGGATCTTGATGTGCTGCTGCTCAGGTTAGCTTTCAACTGTTGGGCTCAAATAATTCTCTTGCCTCAGCCGTTGGCTATGTGTGTGCCATTGCATTTGGCTCTTGCTCTAGTTGTTAGTCCAAAGGAGGCCCAAGAAAAGCTTCACACTAGCAAGGATGCTTGTCTTCTGATATTTCTTTCTTTCTTTTTCTTGTAAATTTATTCCTTCCTATACATGATATTTGTTTCGCATACTTTTCAATGGTAATTGGAAAAAATCACCTTAAAACTCAAGCAGATATGATCAGTAAATAAAAAATAGTAACCAATGGGTAGGGCTCATTTTCTTAAAAATACAAATGAAGTTCTCTGTTCTATGGAATTTTTGGTAGAATAGAATCTGAGCAGTTCATTAGAACATTGGCTTAATTCAGTCAGCTTTTCTTCCATAGTTGGCAAGTGGAGTTAAACACAGACGATGGAAGACACGTTCTTCCTTACTGTGTATTTATTCGTATTTCTATTTTTTTGGTTGAAAGATGATAATTTCTTGCAGCCCACAGACGTTTTGTGCTGTTCTAAAAAATAGATTTTAGCACCACTAAAAAATGTTTTCTCTGATATACAATCATCCATAATCAGGCTTTATCTAACACTTTTCTTTTTGTGATTTAGTGATTAAAATACAGTATATATATATTTATGCTGTATACTATAATTGTTTACAGTAAGTACGAGTTACTTGACTAAACAGAAGAACAGTTTAGCTACCCAATGAAAGCATGCATCCTGCAGTACCAGTTCAGGCACCAGCTTATTTTATAAAATATCTTCAGACTAATACATTATACCTGAAATGATTTGATGTCAGTTGAACTTCTGAGTCACAGAATGATAATACTTGTGTCTTCAACTACTTATCACAGCTTTATTGCTCTTTTATTCTGATTAAGTTAGATGATATGAATCTTTCCTCTCCAAAGCTTCAAATTCTAAATGTAGCCAGGTTGAGGGAAGCAATTTTCAAAGCTGATCCTGGAATTAATTTAAGGTACAGTATAGTTCTTGCTTAAAATAAATTTCTTGTTGCAGTTCAGTGAGGTTCTACAGTTGCAGACCAGAGAAGTGTGGACAGTTGAATTGTTCTGCATCAGTAGTCGGAGGTTGGGAACCCTAAAGGGAGGGAGACAAAAGAAAGACAGACCGGATGGGTCAGTACTGGGCAAAGCCAAGGCCCACGGGTAGGTTGCCTGCTGGAGATTCCCTGTGGGCTCTAGTGGAACACTGAAAGGAAGGAAGGTCAATACTCAAATTTAGAGGTTGATGAATTGGTTATAGATTTGCTATGTAGTGAACATGGTTATATGTACGTCTGAATTTTTAGCTACTTTGGAATTATATCTATGGATTGGAATTGTTACGGAAAAGCATTTGCAGAAATCTGTACTTGAAGAAGTGTCTCCCTAGCTGGAGTAAGTTTTTCAAGTGTTTAAATCAGAGTTACCCATTTCCTAAGATAGTATGAACATTAGGCATAATGTTAACCACCGAAAATGTAAAGAAGGTACTTTGTTCCTGTTAGTGTGAAGCTGTGGCATCTTTTTACTTTTCCCATGTATGTTTGATATGTAATAATGACATTCAACTTAGGGAATTGTGTGTCTTAATCATTTTTACTTCTCTTTTTCTCTCCTCATGTTCATAGCCTTACTATTCATTTGGGTTATTTTGTTTTTCTGAATCTTTTTTTCACTTCTCTTGCAATAGCGATCTGTTTATTACTGATTTCCTAAAAGCTCATTGATGATTCAGCTGGGTGTGGTGGTGCATTATCTGGAATTCCAGTACTAAGGAGGCCGAGGTAGAAGGATGGCATTGAGTTCATGGCCAGCCCGGACCACATAGTGAGTTCAGGACCAGCCTGGACTACAAAGCGAGACCATGTGTCAAACAAAAAAACAAAAAATATGATTACATTTTATCATGCAATACAATAAAATATTAACTATTTTCCCTCCTGAATTTACCATGCTTTTAAATTTTTTGGTTGTATAGAAATCACGTAGTGAAATATAATAGATTTAAAAAGTTGTTTCTAGTGCTGCTGTGTTAAAGTCTTTAGTGGCCCAAAGTTTCAGTAAAGTAAATAAAAAACTACAGTTTTCTTCAGAGAGTAGGAGTGAAGGTATTAGGTAAGGTGAAGTGTTGTGATCTGAAGAAGAAGTGGAGACCACCTTTGTGGGTCTTTAAATGAAGTACATTCACCAAAAACAGTAAGTCAGAGCAGAGGCAGGAAGGGACTGCCACTAAGTGTGTGGGTTGGTCACCAGAGAATGCGCAAAGAAGGTGTTGGCTCATCTTTGCCACAAAAGGGCGTGCAAGTCAGTACAATCACCTGAATTTATCCTTTACCCGGAACAACAGATTTCATGTAGATCAGATGATTATTACTTATAGTTGTTCAGTGCAACCAATGCAATCTTGGGCCAAGTCAGGGCAGGGTCGTTAATGGGAATTATAACTCGGGGCAGAAGACTGGAATGTGACTCAGTGTGGAGCGTCTGTCTATATGCTCAAGGACCTGAGTTCGGTCCCCTGCACCACACATGCACACGTACATGTGTGCACATGTGCATACATACACACATACACACAAAACAGTAGTAAAACTCTTCTTCATTAGTTATAAGTAGGGATGGGCATTAACATTCTCAATTGAATATTTATGAATGCTTATTTTTTCGAGTTTCTTTTTTTAACTTAAAATAATTCTAACTTTGTACTAGTTCATGGATTAAACGATTAATCATCTTAATCAGAATTGCTTAAATCTGTTATCTGGGCCTTGTATGAAGATTATATTGACTGTCTAAGTTGGATGTACATTATAGAATAGATATCTGGAATTCATAGGTTGGGTATACATGATTTTCATTGGCGGTATTCTTTTTAACAGTGGTCTTGAAGTAACAACGTCCTCAGGTTATGCAAGAGCACGTACTGCCAGATGGGTAGGGGACAGATGTGCTTACAACCCAAAGTCTCTTGTCTGTGTGCTGAACTAGCAGCTGCAGTTTTGGAGGGGGGGATTTTCTGGAAGAACACTTTGGTATGAAGCATTATTTAGAATGGGTGGGGAATGTCTAGTCCTCGAAATCATTTGGTCCAGGCTTGCCAGGCCTCACCAAAGCGGATCAGTTTACACCATCATATTAAGGTTGAGCTAATTAGATGCTTTGCCAAACATAGCAGGCTAATTTTTAAGTTGATAATGGTTTATAGCTCACGGATGATGTGAGTCCAAATAATACCCAACACATTTGACAAACAGATGTGCTTTTTTTTTAAAAGGTATAACTAATGCCTTTTATTTTTTCTATCTATCTCCTTGAATATTTAAAAACTTTGATTAGCACATAATAAATTTGTGCATTTTGGGGGCTACAGTGTGATATTTCAATGCACATATACAATGTGTCTAATGAAATCAGGATAATTATCATAGTGTTTCCAAATCCTTATCATTATTTCATGTTTAGAGTCTTCA